>VZTU01034983.1:0-109357 GCA_013400835.1 Zapornia atra
GGAAAAGTACTGAGTGTGCTCTGTCTCTTCTGGCAGTGTATGTTCCATAATGTTTCATTATTTGTTCCAGAAACTGCTAGCCCATACAACGGTAGTAAGACTGCTTTCCCACAACCTGCTTTAGTGCATTTGAAATCTACTCAGAGGTCCTCTTGCATCTCATAGATCAGACCCTTCAACTGAACAGTTTTGAATCTAACCTAAAATTGCCCTGAGGGAATTTCTTCTTCACTGTGAAGGAAGGGAAAATTCCCAGACATTTCTGCTTCTGAACTCTTTTGCGGTGCAGCCAACACCCACAGCTTGTACTCTGCACCATCCATTAGCTGGATATTCCTTAAAGTGACTTTCCAGCTACCTGTCCTACATGTATTTTTGAGAAGAATACACAGAGTGAAGTAATGCTCTTCCCGGAAGAATCTTATTTCAAAGTCCAAAGCAACTCAGCATAACACTTAATTAAACAAACAATTGCTTGTACCTGTACTAGTACATGCAATGAATGTAAAAGTGAAGGCAAAATAATTTTCATGAAAGCCCCTCCACTTATTACATAGAAAATATACTCTAGGAGTACTTGAATTCTGCTGATCTCCATGTTGCTGTTCCTGTCAATAGAGACTTTGCACATTGCAGGGAAGATGTACATTGAGTAGTGAGTGTAATTAATCACAGGTACTGAGTCATTTTGGGAATAATACCTCCTCTTTCACTGGGAGTCCTGAAAATAAGAATAAAACATATGTAGCATGACCTGTAGCCAAGGGGCTTTGTGCAAAAACCCCTCTGTGAAATCTATGGCACATGTTACAGAGGAAGTAAGTCTGGCTCTTTCTGGCCTTGAAATGTACAAGCATCCAGAAAGTCACCCTGAAGATTCTCCTTACAGTCACTGAGTTTTAACCTCATTTCCAGTTCTCCAGGAAAAGGCTTCTTGACTTTGTGTTGGAAAGCTCTTTTTTGGGATAAGGCTAACATTTAAACGTTCCTCGAAAGAAAAGAGCAAAGACTTCTGTTTTCTGACTGAAGGTGATTTTGTGAGACCAGCTTTTCTGGTGTGTTTTCACTACAAAGGAAATATAAGCTCAGAATTAGCTTTTAGTACAACAAGGACATGGTCCATGCACTCTATTTTTTTATGTTGGGCATCTACATTAGCAGTTTATTTTCACTCAGAAATGTGCTTTCAAAATAGGTAGCACAATCGTTCCCAGTTTACATACTTTGGCTGATACCACAGAGCAGTTTTTTGAGTGCATGAACTAGGTAACTTCTAGATGAAACTAGACTGAAATAGTGCTACTTTGACAGCTTTTGCTACAACCTTCAGAGCATAAATGAATGGCAGCTCTCTAGAGTCTGATAATCTTTTTGATAATCTGTTTCCTGCCAAAGAGGAGCAAAATCATGAAGTTTAATAACTGATTATAAAAGGAAAAATAATTCATCCTTTGTACGTTAAATGGGAGAGCAAGAGATTACCGCAGTCACCAAGAGCAAGCAACCATGAACTAAAGTAATTTCCTGCTAGGGTTATACCTTCGGAGGGTTAAATGCAATGGAGAAGCAGCAGGTATAAACACTATTCATCCAGGAAATAGTACAGCAGAAGCTGGCTGAGACAAACTGATTTTTTTTTTTTTTTAATGACTGTTTGTTTCCAAAAGGAAAAAAACCCATATCTCATACCTTTCCTTATTTAGCTAGGTTGGATTCACACATCCTTTGTTATCCCTAAGTGGGCAGTAGCAGCCAGGCTTAGAACTTCAGTCCTGTAATAACAGGACTTCTTGCAGATTTTCTTGTAACTGTACAGAGATATTCTAAAAACTGCAATTTTAATGTTACTACTAGTAAAGAGGGAAGCAAACATTGGTAGAGGGCTTCTGCCCCCTCCGCCCTTTCCCCTCAGTCTTTTTTAGTAGGGCAGAGACAAATATATTTTTTGTAATATATGAAACATGGGTATAGCCCTACTCCATGTGCTCGGTCATGTGAAACAGCTACTGATCTGCTAACTCTAATCACTCCCTCAGATATTTAATCGCAAAACTACAGAGCACTTTTAGTGCCTCTCTGGAAGATGAAGCTATTCTTTGCTTCACATATGATTGCACCTCTTTTTATACATACAGTTCAGGCATCAGAAAATACCAATTTTCTCCATGAATGTCTGAAAGTGCACCCACCTTATCAGATAAATAACTCTTTCCCCTGTTTGGTATTAACCTCCCAAACCAATGTGCATACGTACATCTGCACGCTATTACAGAGGGTACATCTTGGCATCCCAGAACTGTTCACACATCTCCACAAAGTTCAAAGTGCTACAACTCTCCTCTAAAATGAGAAACTGAGGCAAGTTTCCAAGTTTCCTCCAACTGCTTCAGCTTTGTTGCAAACAATATAAGCCCTGTGGTCATTGTTATTTATTTGCCCTCCTGGGTTGACTAGGGAATGGCGAACATGGATCTACCAACGCCTCTTAGCAGGAGGAGGTAGGAGAGGAAAACAAACCTCACAGGAAATAGTACGGACTGATAAAATTCTGATGTCTTCTAATTCTCAGCACAGAAACTCCGGTCCAAAGGGCCCAAAGTTAATGCATCTTTTGTAGCTTTAGTTAGCTATTAATTTGCGTATGACCTGCTGATCTCTTTGTTCCCTGATGACACCAGACAGATATTTTAATATCCTACTTTGTAATCAGTTTGCCAGTCGCAAGTTGACACACTGGCTCTGTCCTTCCCTCCTCCCTTCCCCATACATGCATTTTCAAACATCTCTACTGCTGAGGTCTTTAGAAAAAGAAAAAAATCATATTTTTATTTGCTTGTTTTATGCCAAGACACATTATTGTGGAAGATCATTCCTTCCCTCACATGGAAGCAGCTTCTTAAAGGTATCTTTATACCCTTCTGATTTTTCTGTTGAGGTCTCTACACACTTCTTCCTTTGTAAATAAACTAGGAGAAAAATGTCCCTAGGTCTCTGAAGGTGAGGTAAAAAAATTAATTCCTACCCACTCTGATTAACTTGTTTGGCAAAGCAGTTTTAGCAGATATCCCCTCTGGAAAAAATTCTTAATTGCTTCCTGAAGGCAAAATGCCCGTGACTAGTTCTTCACATTATTAGAGAAATATTTAACTGTGATTTTTGGTATTGTGCACACACTGTATTAGTTAGAGGGAAACAAATCTCAATGCTCTTATTCATAATTTCCAGAAGTTCAATAATTAAGATGGAAAGAAGCAGTCAACTGTCAATTAACTTCATTCTCATGAGGTTCTTAAATAATAAACCCGTGCATTCTGGCACGTGTGTCAGAAAAATCCCCCAACTATGCAGACCTTCTATCCCCAGAAGATATGTTATACTTCAGCAAATTCAAAGTTTACATACAAGCATGAGGAGATATACACATGTATGTAAATATAAATATGTATTTGCATTTACATAGTTCTATTTAGGCAGTGGTATGAAGAATATGTAGGAAAAATGGGCCCCCAAACTGATGGAACTGTACAATGTCAAAAGATTTCTGAGTACAGTGAGCAAAGAGGGAAGCATCAATAATAAAGTCTGCCTTTTATAAGTCTTAGCCACCTGGTCTACTTAGTGTTCCTAACAAATGGCAAAATCAACTCAAGGAAACAGACATCATCAGGTTACTGTGACCTCCTGAGCATATTACTTCTGCAGGTAGCAGCTAAATGGCAAAACTCAACACTCCACTGATCAGCCTCACAAGTAAGAATGAACTGCACTGGAATTTGCAGTAATTTTTTCTCTTTCTGCTTTAGAAACAATCTCTATATTTTTTCCACTCATAAGTTTTTTGGTTTTTTTTTAAATTAATGAAACAAAAAGGAAAGTTCTATTAAAATGGTAAAATAAAGTGCAGCAGAAAAAATATCTGGGGATGTTTAATGTTAACAGCAGCTCTGGTTATGGAACACTGTCTTTTTAGATAGTACCTAGATAGAAGGACATGCTTTGGCCTAGTCATTCATTAAACTGTGAAGAATTAAATTAACTGGGTATAACCACTGGGATGTAGTCTAATCTGGGTGTATGTGTCATGGGGCAAATGATTGCACTAATGATCTATTACCTTGTATTGCACCTATATGGTTTAAAACAAGCATTTAAAGCAAAGAAGGTAAGTATTCTTACCTCCCTCACACCCATAATGACAGACAACCTGTGCAAATTACAAGATGCTGTCACATTTAAAGAAAAAGCACAGACCTGCAGCCATGAAGATATGTCATTAAATTTGGTTTAAAGAGGTAACTAGAATATCAGGGGAAAAGAGCTCATCATTTATGATTTATCAAAATACTGAATGTACATGTACTTGCTACCGCTCTTCTGCTCTGGTCCTTTCCACCTGACAGCATTTTCATCCTCACCCTGCCTACTTTCATGTTCTGCCTGCTGCTGTCAGATGAAAACCATAGCAGATAAGAAGTGGATGTACTGCGTTTGACACAAAGCAAGAAGAGTTACCACACAAGAGGCAAAATCACATGTTATGAAAACTGGTGATAATGACAAAGGTTGGAGAGAAAGTTGATTCAGTGCCTTGTTCCCTGAGAGAAGAGTCTTTCAATTCCCAGGATTTAGCTTTCTGAAGAAATTTCTGAAGAAAGATTTTATAGAAAGATATTAATTTTTATTGCTCAGCCATACTGTACCCAACAGCTTTATAGTCAAAAGTGTGGATCTGTAGCCAGGGTGAAGGGTGAACATCCCACCCTTGCTCTACATAAGCCCTTTAGGAGTTGGGAGGAAACCACCAGCTATGGAGTTGTTCAGTGTTGTTTTATATGTCAGAGTGGTCATCCTTAGAATAAAAAATCCAAGATAGGTAATTCATGTTGCAAAAAAATACAAAGTTAACATTTTTTAGTGGGTGTACATGTTAAGGTATTAGCAGTGTCTGGGCAGGGGTTGGGGGTGCTACACCTCTGTGAGAAGACATCAGGAGCTGATCCTGCATTGGATGGAGCCAGTTCCAGCTGGCTCCAAAATGGACTCGCCACTGGCCAAAGACAAGCCCGTCAAGGATTCTTGTGGCATCTCCGTGATAAGATGTTTAAGAAAGGGTAAAAACCACTGAGCAGCAGCTGTGAGAGAGGTGACAAAATGTGAATCAACTCTGCAGACCCTAAGGTCAGTGAAGGAGGAGAAGGAGATATTCCAGGTGCCAGAACAGAGATTCCCCTGTAGCCCTTGAAGACCATGATGACACAGGTTGTCCTTTTACAGCCCATAGTGAACCATGCTGGAGCAGATATCCACACTGCAACCCATGGAGGAGTCCATGCCAGAGCAGCTGGATATGAAAGAAGCTGTCGTCCATGGAGAGCTTACAGTGGAGCAAATTTCTGACTGGAACTGTGGTCTGTGGGGAGGAGTCTATACAGGAGCAGGTTTTCTGGAAGGCCCTGTGGCCAATGGGGGACCCATGCTAGAGCAGTTCATTCCTTAAGGACTGTGCTCCATCAGACCCATGTTGGAGCAGTTTGTGAAGGAATGTATCTACTGGGGGGGACCACCCTACACTGGAGTTGTGGAATGCAGAGATCCGCGATGGGCAACACGCAATTTGATATGAATTTTAGGGGAAGCTGTTTATTGGGCGAAATCACACAGATTACATACATTTGTCACAGCAAATGTGGCAAGCTAAAAAACTGCTAATTGGTTAAACACACTGTTCATACCAAACTGATTGGTTAGTAATTGTAACGAGTTCTGATAAGCATATTTTATAGCTAAATATTGTTAGTTCAACTTTGATGTCTAAAAGTATCTGCATACCTGTTGTGTTGACCATTTATTATGGATGGTTCTTGACATGTTCACTTACTCCCAAATACCTTCCAACAAATCCTTCTTGGTTTAGGGCAGTTTGTACCCCTCTCTTCAAGGCCACTGTGTTTTGAGAATTTGATTACCAAAAACTTCTCAGCATGAGCAACTTTCCTGTCTCACAGGAACTCAAGGATATTGTCAGGGCCTATGTCTTCTGTGAGGAGAGTCAGGCTGCTGTGAGGCCTACTGGCTTCCCCAACAGCTGAAGACTGTGATGAGGAGAGAATGGCAAAGACAACACTTTATGGACTGACCACAAGCCACATTCCCCATCCCCCTGTCCTGCTCAAGGGGAAGGAGGAAGAGTTGGGAGTGAAGTAGAACCTGGGAAGAAGGGAGAAAATAGGGAAGGTGGTTTCAAATTGTTGTTTTCCATTGTGGTTTTTTCTTCATTATCCTATTTCATTTTAAATTGACAAGAATTTAAATTAATCTTCCACAAGTTGAGTCTGTTTCGTCCATGATGATACTTGCTGAGCAATCCCCCTGTCCTTGTCTCAACCAACAAGCTTTTAGTCTTTTTGCTATGCCTGTCCTGCTGAGGAGGGGGAATGAGAGAGCAGCTGGGTGAGCACCTGGCAGCCGCACAGCAAATGTTAAGCCACCACACATTTTTATGTAGGTTCTGAGGGATCACAATAGTAACATCAGTACTGAGAGTGACTACAAGGTGTTATGCCTGTTGCAGATAGGACTCAGTACAATAATTTTCTTGCATTAGCCAACCTAATATGACTAATGGACCATAACTGCAAAGTAGCAATTGTGTATGTACTTTTTTTCCAGGGGGCAAATTAAGCGATATCTCCTTTCAACTGTTGAGCTAATAAATAAAACAGGGAGGTGGTATCAATTGCAACAGATCAAGGATACTTAATATTCTTACTTCTGTAAATTAGCACTCATCGATGTTCCCTCCCCTTGCTTTTCATTTTATTCCAGAGAGGTTTCCGTAGCAACTAGGTCATGTGCCCAGTTTAATCTTCATAGCTGTTACATTACAGTGGATTCTTGCTGAAAGTGAGATAAACAAAAAAAAAGGACACATTTTATTTGTAACCTCTTAGATACAACGATAATGGAGCTCTGTAAAAGGAACTCTGGCAGTGAGGCATGAGAAAGCAATGGTGTTTCTCAGCTGGTAAGTAACTGGTTATGGACAGCAATATGAAGGCCTAGAAGGATGTCGCCTCTAGAATTTGCCTAATATAAAAAGCAGGACCACCCCAGACACCAGCAGCATTTCTGGAAGTGAATATGTGACCTGTCACTAGTCCTCCTTTGAACTGGCTAGCGCGACCTTGTCACTGCTTCTCAGTTTTTGAGAACTGGACTGATAAGGTTAGAGAGAGAACCTCAATGGCTTGAGCAAAACAGCTATTATTTATTTTACAGTAGTGTATTTCCATCTAAAACATTTACAGATGTTTTAAGGTAAACAAGGTAAAAGGAACCAAGCATTTTTCACTTTTAAGCACAGGCTTACACTACAAAGGACAGCTGGTTTTATGGGATTTCTGGTCATAAAAGTTAACATCTGAATACAAAACAAATAGTTTCTAACATGAGTTTTATATAGCAACAGAAACGACAAGTAACTCAATTCAAATGAGTGCACTCTTTCCTATACTACCCCTGTGCAAAGTAATAACAACCTGCCAAAATTCAGAAAATTGCCACGTTACTCTCTTACGCAGCCCTGCATACACCCTATGAGTGCCTTGGCGTCCCAGAGCGCTGCCTTCCAGCACTAGCTAGGCAAGAAGCAAAGAGAGAGCTCCTTTGTTTGTGCAGAATTCCCTCTCGCTGTTTTTCTCACTCCATGAAGAACTCCATGTTCTGTTTACCTCTTTTTTTCACCAGTTACTACCTACCTGAAAACAGCATTCTGTATTCTTTAGGTAATGTACAGAGCTTAACAATAAGGACAAGGTCCTTGGCTTGATACCAAGAAACAAGTATCATGAAAGTAAGAAAACAGTCTAGCATATTCATCGGTAAATGCGTAATCAGACTGGATGGAGGTTTGGCTTCATTTTACAGAGTACTTTTATGCTTCTTAATGGGACAAAGTGCAGTAACCAAAGGTCCTGGTTAAATCTTCCATTTCCAAAACTATTTCAACCAAATGTAAGTTCTTGTACCAGGATTTCCCAAAAAAACTTTGCATGACTAAATGTATCCTAGAATATTAGTAACAGTCTAAAACAGTGTGTGTGCAATCATGACTCTGTGGGAGGCTGAACTAATTAAACATGACATCATTCCACTGCCTAATTAAAATGAAATATTAAACTCATCTTTCACATAAGAGAATGAGAAAGGGAATTGAGTTTAATGAAGAGGAAAAATTCTAAGAAATTAAAACATCTACAGAATTGGTATATCCGCTGTTAAGAATATTTAGTGAAACAGCCCACTCCTGGTATATGTTCTCATTTTAATGTTTTATACCTAATACGACATTGCATGCTGGCCTTTGGGAAATCCAGGTTCCAATTTTCTGTACATCATGTTCAGCATCAAGTAGGAAAACCCTGTAAAAGCAGAAAATGTTATTTAACCCCGTGAATACAAACCATGAGTGCTTCATAAACTCTATCCGCTATCCAAATCACATCATTCACAGATCATGGGTTCCATTGGTTTTAAGAAATACTTTTTATCTATTCTATTTGAAATTAATTCTTACACAACTGGAAAACTAATTGTTAGCTTAGATTTCCTTCTCAAGCTTTTCTCATGCTTTCTCTATTACTGCAGGATCTCACTGGCTTTTTAATAAATGATAACAAAAAGAACCAAAACCAAAACTCTGGTATAATCTCACTCCACTCTTTGCTTCTTTGTCTTCCCTCCTCCTCCTTGTTTTCCATCATCCTTTGCCACCTAAACTTCTCTTGCTTTTCAGCTTTTCACACGCTCCCTTTCTTTTCCATCTCCCCTTACTCTTTCTTCTACAGCATAAAGATAAGTATAGTCCATCCATCAATAAAAGAAATTGATTCCTGATAGTACTTACTAGACATCAGTCATCGCTGTAATGAATGTAACCCCATCAGTAGATGCCTTCAGTTCCTCCACAAATTACATGTGCTCCCCTTCTGTGTTAAAATTGATCTGTCTTGAAAAGAGCCACACAGGAAAAACCTGGCTTGCAAAAATAACATATTCAGCCCACAGCCTCATTCTTTGATAACCTACCCTGTGATCTGTGTGTGCCCATCTGATACTCCCTGGCTGGAGTACAGCTAATCACACCAGCCAGATGAGAGGACACACAGTCAAGCCTCTTTTTCCCATCTGTATTCCCTGAATAAGCATTTACTTGGGTCATATGAGAGGGGCACATTTGGACTGAATGCAGGACATAAATCTGCTTATATGTCTTTTCTCACAAGGAGATCACTGAAGTACACGGAGAGTTAACACACTGGCATTGAGACAAATGAATGGAAACTAGAAGAAATGGCAAATTACATAAAACAAGTGTGACAGATTGTACAATTCCCTTAAAACTGGATGGAGGCTTCATGGGAACATTTTGACAGCATAAAGCAAGGAAGATGTGAGAAATATTGTCTTTCTTAAATGACTAAAGGTCCTTGATTAATTTTACGAGTAGTAATAGCTCTTTTCTGCAGCTACTTAGCATTGCCACTTGAAAGGAAATGGAGATGGCTAAAGAAGGTGAAAGAAGATTGAGAAGACAGGAAAATGGGATCAAAAAATATAGACATGATGAAAAAATTCAGCTTAATGTTAAGAAGTTTGAAAGTTCTATTAAAAGTTCATTTTAAAATGTATTTTCATCTTGTAACCTTCTGTAACTATGAGCAGATGGTAATGGACAACCATCAGGGATTTCAATTAATATATTTATTGGGTTTGTCTGTTCATAACTTCCCTTGATGAAGAGGTATTGCTGCTGTGAGAGGCAGAAGCTCAAGAATAAAGCAACAAGCACCAAGACATCATCCCTTAAGGTCATTTCTTTTTAGTGCAGCAGTTCTGTATTTATTGACTTTCCTCAATAAGTCTTTGTCAATGTAAAGCAAAAACTGATTAGTCCTTGCTATAAAAATGTCTGTGAAAGTTATAAAGTTAGAAACAGAGGACAACCCTAGATTTTACTATTTTCCTGAGAAAATACGTTATTAAAGACAAGACTTAGCTGGTATGCATGACAGAAAGGGTCATCTGTGAGTGTCCCAGTTGTACACATCTTCAGAATAAAAAAGTTAGCATCCTGTATTAACTATGAATTTGAGAACCTGTAACTACCACGCTGTAAAAAGTATTACTTTATTTTCCAAAAATAGCATTGTTTGACTACTCCTCAACAAACAAATATCATAAACTTTATATTCCTTTTTTGGAAACAGGAATAATAATTTGTGTTCCTGTATGCTCTTATAAATAATTTTGGTTTTTTCATCAGGTTATGAACAAATTTTTAAAGCTTTAAAGATGTGGTAGATACAGATAGATAGATAGATAGATTTCCTCTTTCTCCAACTTTCCATTAAAAATTTATCATATCTTTAAATCTGATAAATACATGTTCATTGATGTTCTTAATTTTTCAACTAGAAACATCGAAATATTAAGTTTATAGGTTAAATTGTTGAAGATGTTTTTGGAGGAAGTTTATGAACAGAATGTTTAGCATTTAAAGGAATGTGTCAAATAACACTTTTTACCATCTCTTGTTGGGAAACAAGACGCAATAAAACAACTCAGCCATGCGATGATATGCCCAGATGTCTCTATTGCCATTTTTTCTTCTGTGCTTCATAGCAGTAAATACATTTTACTTACTCTTATTAGAGTACTTCAAATAATTGTTTAACAATATGGGGAGGTTTGTATTTCATCTACTGCTGAAGACATAAGCAATTGCTAGTGTTTTTTCTTCATGTGGTGTACTGCATTTGTTAATCAGGAATATGACGTAATGTTCAGGTTCAGTAACCTAGCAAGATGATTTCAACTCTTCAGTCTTCTTCCTTTAAGTGGATATTTAAGTTTGATAGCAGTGAAATGGGAATGAATTGTGAGATACGAAGGAATGTAAAATACCATGAAGGTCCTTCTTACTCACACACACTTGGGGGTCAGAATGCTGAATGTGATATTCTGGGTGGAGTCCCACAAGACCAAAGTAGAGCAGGAAGGATCAACTCACTCACCTTACTGGTCACACCGCTTTTGATACAGTTGGCTTTCTGGGCTGCAAGCACACATTGCTGGGATGTACAGCTTCTCATCAACCAACACCTCCAAGTCCTTCTCACAGCTGCCTTTAATCCATTCTCCACTCAGATTGTAGTTATGTTTGGGATTACCCCAATCTTGCGTTAGGCCTTGTTGAACTTCATGATGTTAACATGCGCCCATCTCTCAAGCCTGCCAAGGTCCCTTTGGATGGCATCCCTTCCCTCCAGCATTTGGACCTCACCACACAGCTTGATATGATCAGAAAACTTTGCTGAGCATGCTCTTGATCCTGCTGTCCATGTCACTGACAAAGATGCAAAACAGCACCAGTCCTAATACCAATCCCCAAGGAATGCCACTTGTCACTGGTCTCTACTTGGATATTGAGCCATTGACAGCAACTCTTTGAGCATGACCATCCAGACAATGTCTGTTCCACAGAGTGGTCCATCCATCAAATCCCTGTCTCTCCAATTTAGAGACAAGGATATCATGTGAGACAGAGCCAAATGCTTTGACCAAGTCCAGGTAGATGATGTTAGTCACTCTTATCCACCAATGTTGTGAAAGCATTGTAGAAGGCCACCAAATTTGTCAGGCAGATTTTGCTGTGTTGGCTGTCACCAATCACCTCCTTATTTTCCGTGTAATTTAGCATAGTTTCCAGAAGGATCTGCTTCATACTCTTGCTGGGCACAGAGGTGAGACTGACTGGCCTGTAGTTCCCCAGGTCTTCCTTTTCTTTTTAAAATTAGGGGTGATGTTTCCCCTTTTCCAGTCAGTGGGAACTTCTCAAATATGATAGAAAGAGGCTTAGAAACTTCATCTGCCAGTTGCCTCAAAACCCTTGGATGCATCTCATCAGGTCCTGTGGACTTGTGTACCTTCAGGTTCTTTAGAGAACCTGATCTCCTACAGTGGGTGGTTATTAAGTTTCCCCTTCCTGGTCTCTGCTTTCTGTGACCTGGGCAGTGTGTCTAGAGTGCTTGCAAGTGAAGACAGAAGTCATCCTTCTCCATATCCAGAGAAACAAGGATACTGTGGTTTCTTAAGATGAGTTGCATGGTCTAAGTAACCAAACCACTGGCTGTGGCACCAGTCCTGTAATCAATTGTTGGCTTGCCAGATTTGACTGGCACTTTGAAATCCCTTCCCTTTGACCAGGAGGACTGATGAAAAATCTGCCTGCACTGCAGAGTCCCTTACCACAGCTCCCTGGGGTCTGTAATCCTTCCTGACACTCTTCAGACTGCTCCTGGCTGTAACACTGGTGCCACTATTTTGTCATAGAAGCTAGGGCACATGTTCTGCTTCCTTTGCATGTGTTAGGCACTGGACTATTCCAGTAACTGCTGAACTTCATCAGGTGTATTCTACTCTCAAAACTTTCAAAACCTTTGTTCTGGTTAACAAAACAAACACGATTCTTATGTTGGTCAATAAAACAACATCAGTTCCACCAGTGTATTCATTGGAAAAAAGACAGGCTTTATCAATCAAAAAAAATTCAGTTCTGTACCAGATGAAATTTTTTGTTGTCTTCCGTGGCTGCCAATTCTTTCACAAATTAATATGATTACTAGTTTGTTTTCTAGTAGGGATCTGTTTCCATTTACTCTCCTCAGGTATAAGATGGTAATGGGTCCTTTTTCCTACCATTTGCCACTTCAGTAGATCTGTGACCACAGCAAGCTTTTGAGAGGGGAAGAGTACTTACAGGTTACAAAACAGTCATAGAATCTTTGAATCATAGAATATCCTGAGTTGAAAGGGACCCAGAGGGATCATCAAGTCCAACTCCTGGCTCCACGCAGGGCCAGCCAAGTCAGAGCATATGACTGAGTACAAACCAAAGGCGCCCAACCTCTTCTCATAAGACTTCCTTCCCAGACCCTTCACCATCCTTGTTCCCCTCCTCTGGGCACTCTCCAATAGTTTTTCTAAGTGTCCCTCTTGTACTGTGGCACCCAAAACTGCACACATTACTCAAGGTGAGGCCGCACCAGTGCAATGCGGAATGGGACAATCACCTCCCTGGACCGGCTGGCAATGCCGTGCTTGATGCACCCCAAGATACGCTTGGCCCTCCTGGCTGCCTCCTTCTGATGAAGATGAGCATTGCGTTATTATGCAACTAGTCAAGATAAAGAACACAGTTTCTTAACTCCAATCAAGCACATTTAAGAAACTTTAATTATTATAGTAAAGTTCTCAGGAATCTTTCCTGTTATTGGTCTAAAAGAAAAGTGTTGATTTTTCTCTTTAATCTCTGATTCAGCCATGGTGTTTAAGAAGTTCAGGATCTCTTTTGAATGAGATTTCAGTGTAAACAGATTGTCCCATCTTAAGTCAACATACCAATATGGTATACATGGCTACCAACACCAAGAGTCCTGGAAAGAACAGTTCCTATGAGAGGCATTCAGAACCAAGGAAGCTAAGTACAGAAGCAGAAATTTCTCAGATCCTAAAATCTGGAATCTAACATAACTATAACAGAAGGAAAAGACGTTTTTTGATGGAGGGTTTGGGTTTTTTTTTCATTTTTATTTGTTTTCCAGAGGAGGGATTCATTTTCTGCATAATTTCTCTGTTCCTTCTTCTTGAGGATCCTATATTTTCATATATTTCTTCTTATTGGAGATCCTACTAACCACCTTTTCCACTTCCATGTGCAAGTTGACAAAAAAAAAAATCCTTTCAGCAAGCTTGATCCTGATTAAATGACTCTGCTTCAGAAGGCTGACCAGCATCTATTTACAATATTTACTCTGAACATCTGGGAAATTTTTAATCCATTACTCTTGAGTTATTCTGAAACAGGTAAAAATGTTACTTTGTTAAAACTGAGATAACCCCAGAAAAGCCAGAGTTAGGGCAATTACCTTGAACACTATGGTTTACAGGAAAGATGCTCTCTCCAGCACCTCATTCTCTGATTTTTTTTGGCAGCTGGTCTTTTATATATGTTTTACACACTTCTTTACACAGAAGACTTAACTTCACAGAAAGTTTGCTTTAATTTCCTATCAGTGAAGTTAGATAACCTCCATCCCAAATTCTGAGTGAGTTGACACATGATATTCTAGACCTGAACTTGCGTTGTGTAATTGGAATGAAACAAACCTGCTAATACAAGATGAGAAGGATGGGAAAGTGCCCACTAATGTAATCTCATTAAGGTCATAATTGATTTAAAAAATAAAAAGTAAACACAAAGAACAAGTAGGTAAGATATAATGCAGTATATATTCACCTAAGTTAGAACGTCAGATCAGCCTGATAACTTTAATAAAAGGGTTTTTTGGGGGTAGATCAAGTTCTGAAAAAGTGCAGAAACTTGATTTTATTAAAATATTTAGTGATGGGCTTGTTTGAGAAATTATTTAATCAAAGAGCAGTGGGATTTGCACAATGGTTGCAAAGTGGGTAATGAACTGATGAATGAGAAGATAGCCCTTAGAAGTTAAGACCTTAGAAATGAAGAGAGGTAACTCATGAAATTCTTTGAGTGCCAGTGATGGAATCTGTTTAAATTTCTTTTTTCAAGGATTGGGACAAAAAATAGCAAGGTGTTGCTGCTGGTGGAAAGTTAACAGATCTAATCAATTGAAAGGATTGGCTTGTTGAACTGAAAGAAATGATTTACATTTATGTCTAGTCTGAAGCTTTGCAAATACCAAAATCCAATAGCACAAAATGGAAGTCATGTACTTCAGGACTTAAGACAAGAACTTCTGCTAGAAGACATGAGTTTATCATCTGGAAAAGACCAAGAAAGGGCAATACTGCTGCATTGGTTGATTGAAGGATGAACACCAATAAAACTATTAGACAGTTTTAATAGGATGCCCATTTTCATGGAACAGAATCTCTGTTTCATATAAGGTCTAATAACAGTGTGAAATTTACCTGGGGAGCCAGGACTTTGGATGAATTATCATCTGCTCAAGAGTTAGGCCATGTACTCCCCCCTCTGCTCCCCAAGCTTCCTGATTTAAAATTTCAGAGTCAGGCAATCATTGCAGCAGAAGAAACCACGAGACAATTCTAAAAAAGCTGTATCTAGGCTGGATGTAATGTCCTCTGAAGTAAAGGAAAAGACCCACATTAACTTCAGTGTGTTTCAGTTACAAAATGTAAATTGTAAAGGTCATTTTAATACATATTTCCTGCCTATAATTAGGTGGGGTTGATGGAAATTTAAGAGAGAAAAAGCAGGATGGAATAAAGAGGGCATTTAGGTAGCTCTACTGTAGGCATCCTGATAATCTAACTGTGCAGCAAGTTACTGAGCTAGGTACACCATCCAGTGCTAGTCCAAGAGATGACTCAATCTGTGGGTAAAATTCATTAACCTTTAAGTACCACTTAACTAAATCCTTCTTTACAAGTGTCTACCTCACTGTGACAGCTTTAAGCTGTTTACAGTCCTAAGAGGGAGAGAGGGAGGAGAGATGAATGTCTAGTATGCCTCTCCCCACTGATAAAATGTATGCTGTGTATTTATTGACTTGTAAATTTTGTCATTAAAATAAAGACAAAAGTGAAGGTCATTAGAGGGTTGTACATTTGTTATAATTTACTACTCTGCTGCAGTTCTTTTGCAAACAAACCTCTGGCTTTAATATACCTCTGTTTTATAGAGAAAATGCTCATGTTATTTCTTACAGTTGATTTTTTATAAGAATATAGATAACCCAAGAAAACCAGTTTGGAAAAAATTATACTTGAATTTTTTTTAAAAAATGTTGTTTAGATAAAACCAATAATATTACAGGTAGGAAGTGGCTTTCAGAGAGAAAAACCTGGATTAGAGTAAATGTCCCTTTGACTCTGAGTGGAAGAAACAATGAAGAATCAGAAAGAAAAGTGGTTGAAACTGAAAAGCTTAAGAAAAAAGGACAGACAACCCAAACTGCAAAACAGAGCAGACACAAATATTAATACATCACTTAGGATCTCCTTCTAGAAAAGATGGTAGTAGTCCCGTCCTGGAATGGAAAAATAAATTGAAGAACTGGAGCCCCAAATAGTTTCCAGATTTCCCAGGAAATAAGGGAAATTGGGAAAGTCAAGTTTCCTTATAATTTGAGAAAGGATTGCTATGGTATTGAAAGATTGTTCTCAGAGGACATCTCTATGTTATTGAGACAACCTGAGAAAAGTATGATACTATTTTAGGAAGTAGAGACAAGCAACATGCAAATTGTTTGTACGAGATTACCTGTACCTTTGTTATTTGCCAAGTAAATCTTAAACAGATTAGAATAAATAAAGATTTTATTAAAAAGATGAACAAATACACAAATTACCTGAAGACAAGCTGCTACATAAGTTCTGGAAGGTAATTAAAGGAAGGACTTTTTTTTTTTCCACAGCAGAAAGCAAGGTCGTAAGTAGAGACATGATGAATATGTCCAAATCATCAAAGCACCAGATATTCAAAGCAGGTAATCAAACCAATCAAATTGAACTATAGATGACAAAATTACTTTGTCAACTTAAATCATGAAAATTTACAGAGGTGTCAGACAATGTTTCAAAAAATACAGTATTTTTTTGCTTTCCCTGATGGACAAAAAAGATCTGCAGGATGTGAGTGTTTGAGGGGACGAGTCTACTCTGATCTCAGGTTCTTGCAAGAATAAATTGTCCAAACATACAGTCATTGTATCTTGGCTCTCCTTCAGGAAAGATAGTAATAATACTTATACAAAATCTGATTTATTATATTCTCCAGTTTCTTATTACTACAATTCATATTGTTTCATCCTTTCTCATAGTACCACATAATCTTTCCAAAGACATTGTACAGAGGTGGGACAGTTAAAATTTACATACCAGCAGCTTCTGAACACCACCACTTTTAACTCCAAAGAGTCTACAGACTAACGTGAGTGTAACTGGGATTTACCTTTAGGAAACCCAAAAATAAGCACTTCCCACACCAAAAGCCACAGCTTATGCAGCTAAACAAAACCAGAGTTGAAGGACACCATCCATAAAAAACAATATCACTTCTCCTCTGTGGGAAAGGATGACAGTTCAGATATTTTGAGAACAAGTAGTGTGGAAAAAACCAGTATCTATCAAAGCTCTTATATGTCTGGCGTAAATTCTTTCTTATTTATTGCATGTCTTTGATACACACAGTAAAAAATAGCAGGTATGTGGCCACTTGTTCCCCTTGCCATCACTGGCTCCTCCAGGCTAAACACATTGCAGCTGGAAAACATGACAGATCTCAGTAACATTAGAGCAGAGAGGATAGGGGAGGAAGCACGGGTGACCTCCACAGTCGCTGCTATCTCCTCACACATTCTATGGCAATTTCAATTAACAGGGGTAAACAGACTGTCTCAGAGCTTTCCTAATAGCTATGAGGCATTTTTCTCCTTGTGGCACAGAAATACCAGGCTTTTGGAAGCAGCAAACCCACTAAGCAGACATCTTCAGACTTTCCCAGTGAGAAAGGGAGCAGTATGAAGCAGTCACGTCAGGGCAGCACAATTAACTATTCAACCAGTTCTTGCACCTTGCCCCTGATTCTGGTAGGAAAAAAAATTAAAATGTCATTTGTCAGCACTACATTTTGAGTGGATGACAATCACTTCGAAGGATTTGGGTGCACTTTGGGTGCAGTGGCAATTGCCATCTGATTGGCCGTGCTGGATCTTAAATTGTGTTTTGGCAGGGTGTAGCAAGAAAAAGTCAGTGACAATTTAATGAGATGGCTTTTGGCTTTTGCACAAAGACAGAAAAGAAGCCAGAGGCACACCAGTTCCAAGTTGTAAGCTCCTGTCTAAGCTAGTGTCTCAAGGACATTAAATACACAAATTATGTTTGTCACAGAATCACAAGGTTAGAAAAGACCTTTAAGATCATCAAGTCCAACTGTTCCTATCCTATGCTAAACTATATCCCTAGGTACCTATATCTATCCTTTCTTAAACACATTCAGGGATGGTGACTCAACCCCCTCCCTGGGCAGCCTGTTCCAGGCCCTGACAACACTTTCAGTAATTTTTTTTTCTAACATCTAATCTGAACCTGCCCTGGTGCAGCTTTGTGCCATTTCCCCTTGTCCTATCTCTTGTTGCTTGGCTGAACAGACCATCACCCACCTCTCTACAACCTCCCTTCAGGTAGTTGTAGGTGGTGATAAGGTCTCCCCTCAGCTTCCTCTTCACCAGGCTAAACATTCCCAGCTCCCTCAGCTGCTCGTCATACGATTTGCCCTCCAGCCCCTTCCCCAGCCTGGTTGCCCTTCTCTGGACTCGCTTGAGAACCTCAATGTTCTTATAGTGAGGAGCCCAGAACTGGACACAGTACTCGAGGTGTGGCCTCACCAATGCTGAGTACAGGGGCACAATCACCTCCCTAGACCTACTGGCCACACTGCTTTTGATACAAGCCAGGATGCCATTGATTTTCCTGGCTGCCTGGGCACACTGCTGACTCATATTCAGTCTTCAGTCAACCAATACTCCCAGGTCCTTCTCTGCCTGACAGCTCTCCAGCCAGTCTCCCCCAAGCCTGTAGTGCTGCATGGAGTTGTTATGTCCCATGTGCAGCACTCTACACTTAGCCTTGTTAAACTTCATTCCATTGGTCTCAGCCCATCGGTCCAGTCTGTTCAGATCCTTTTGAAGAGCCTCCCTACCCTCAGGCAGATCAACACTTCCTCCCAGTTTAGTGTCTTCTGCAAACTTACTGAGGGAACATTCAATCCCTTCACTGAGGTCATTGATAAAGATGTTGAACAAGACTGGATCCAGGACTAAGCCCTGGTGGATGCCACTTGAGACTGGCCTCCAGCTGGATTTAGCTCCATTTACCACCACTCTTTGGGCCCTGCCATCTAGCCAGTTTTTTACCCAGAAGAGGGTCCACCTGTCCAGGCCAGTGGCAGACAGTTTCTCAATCAGAATGCTGTGAGAAACCGTGTCAAAGGCTTTACCAAGTTAGACTCCTTACAGAAACTGTATGATGACTTTATAGAGGAAATGGAAATGACTTGGTAAAGCCAGCAATAAAAGATGCGATTGGAACACTGTCAGGAAAGGAAAAATCCTCAAAGCAGATTTCTCATTACAGCACAGCAATAGAGTGTAAAGTGTTGACAGCTATTTTGCAGTTACCTATGCTTGACCCATCAAAAAAAAAAAAAAAAAAGGGAGTTTTGATGCAACCACTTTACAATACAAAGGGATTGTACAGGTAGGTCTTAGAACCCTGCATTTCAGTGACCAGGGAAAGCATGTCATTCAGGATCATGATCCACAGCAGGAAGTTCTGGTACTCCCTTTTTGTATGAGTCAGAATTTGCTTTACCTAAATTACCATGGCTCTTCGTGAGCCAAAGCTCAGACAGGTGAAAGGAACTGATAGATGCATATGCTTTACCAAAATGACCATAGCGTTTAGCAAGCAAAGACCCTGCCAGGTGAAAGGAACAGATAGAAGTAATACCAATAAAACTTTCCTAAAAGTCTTTTATTTTGACTCCATAAAATAGCTTTTCTGAAACATGCAAGATAAGCAAAAAACACAGGTTGTTTGCTGTAGCAGACAAGTTTTATTTTATATGTTTAGGACAAGCAGAATAATTCATTCATGGCTTTACTTTTTGTGGATAAGCCAGCTGTTCTGTGCTTGAGCCAACAAAAATGTTGCTCACATGTCCAAGAAAAGCAGCAAATGTAATATGAAGAACCATCTAAAACAAGTACCTAATAAAAGTATGTTGTTCAGTCTCTTGGAAAAGGTATTAAACAGTGATTTGAATGTCAAGTTAAAAAATGATTTAAATTCATATCTGCTTTTTAACTGAGAATCTCAGCATTTTTCCATATTTAAACCACTATGGATTATGCTTGTATGTTTTCTAGTAGGTGTGTAGATGTAGCCATGTGGTAGATTTCTGGGAGAGAGGTTACAAAAAAGGACCTTACTGATCAGTTTATGAATCAAAGTTTCATATTTCACATTTTGTAATCACAACATCTACTACAGCATTTGGAAATCATCTGTCAACATAAAACTTAATGACAAAATAAATTTAATTCCTTTTATTGTTAACTTTTCTTCCAGCTGCACCAATTCCAAATTGCCATCGAGGAAAGATGAAAAAGCAATTTAGAAAACCACTCCCTACACTTTCTGTGCTTGCATTCCATCCACCTCATTCTACAAGAATTTTGCAAAACACATATTAACCTAGCTCATCACTATTCCTGGTTACAACTCTTGCAATTACAGAATTAACACATTGAAAAGCTTCTGGAAGGGACATCATCATCTTAAGAAGCCCTAGAATTGCTTAAGGACGAGAATGGAACATTAAGGGTCTCCCCTCCTTTTTACCAATATTAACAGCAATGTAGGTTTTTCCATGGATATCTCCTATTGCTACTTTAAGATATTGCATACAACTTCTTCAGCTGCCATGTTGAAGGCCACCTCCTTCCCCTCTGCCAAGTAATTAGTTTGTATTTGACTAGCTCCATTTCTAGTCTCAGGGGAGTACCTCAGTGATCTCCTTCAGCTTCCTGTCGGCATTTTTTTCTTGTTTTTTTAAACCCTTCCTTGCCTTCACCAAACAGGCAGTAAAATGCCACACTGTTGGGACCCAACCTTGGATATTGCTTTTTCTCACAGGATCTCTAACTGAAAAGCATTTTCTTTCCATCACGTGCATGCCATAAACTACTTGGACACACACCACTTACAGTCCCTTCAGAGGTTCACCACATCTCCAAGTCATCTCCAAGTTACCCAGACCATGAGACATGTAGTTACTACTTCAATTTCATGCAGTGAAAGAGACTGGAATCATTTTAGAATTAACCCAGAGATTTTTGTGAGTGGAAATCATGAACTATGTGGTGCTAGAACAGATACAATTAGATACTAACATGAAAAATTCCACTTGGGATGTTTGAAAGTCCCTCAAAATAGGAAACAACCCTTCATTCTGTTTTAGAAGGCTATATTTTTGCAACTGACGGTTTCAGAAGTTTTGAAATACATCTTCAGCTGTTAGCTAGAGCATCGTCTCACTCCCTGTTTTGTGGTTTAAAATATCTGAAATATCTGAACAGTATTGGAGGAACACTGAGCATCTTAGCTTTCTGCTGTGAGAAACTGCACTCTTCTGCTGTGTAAGTATGAACCCCAGATTATATCTCCATTGTATAATTGAATGAAAAATTGGATTTCTCTCTTTTGGATTTGAAACGTGTTTTGTTCCACCAGAATAGGGAATTGAGTTCTCTCCCTCACCTGTTTTAAAAATGTATCTAATATAATATATCAAAGCTGAAATGAAATATTTCAGTGAGGCAAAAATGAAATGTCTCAGTGATAACTTGTAGAAAATGTTGACAAAATTGGTATTTTCCTGAGAAATATTTTTATGTTATCACATCAGTATTTTGTATGGAAAAATTGTTCACTCAGACCATGACAGTCAGTTCACCATAATTATTTTGATACCTATTTTAGTTTCTTGAAACAACCCATAAAGAAAGTCTGTGCTACAAAGTATATTATATTAATTATAATGTATTATATTACACTACATCACATGATGATTACATTAAATGTACTTGATTTTATCACCTGTCAGGGTGTAGATCACTGAAGTTTCTACATGGGTGTTCTCATCTGCATATCTTTCATTTCTGACTTTGCATCCGTAAGTACAAAATGAGTAAAGAGATACCATGAACATTGTTCTACTTGTCATTATTCACATCGAATGAAAAAATCTTTCCAGAAACCTAACACAGGTTAAGTATTCGTGCTTGTGAATACTACAAGAAGATGTTTTTTGTCACGTCTATGTTATGTCCATCCTGAATTTTCAGAAGTCAACTCCCCCTGTTTAAAGTAGTGATAAGGAATAACAGAATTCATTGTGCTTTGTAAACTGGGGACGACATTTTACTGGCTATAACTTCATATCTAGTATCTCAGTGAATTGCCTTAGAGCTACTCCTGAAACACATTTCTGCAAGCTAAAAAAGAATCAGGTTGAATATGGAGTGACTGCAGCATGAGTGGTCAAATGAAGAACTATGGATGTCATCTACCTGGCTACTCTAAGGTCTTTGACATGGTCTTCCCAGACATTCTTGCCACTATGTTAGAGATATAGATTTGATGGATAGAGTGTAGATGGATAAAGAATTAGCTGGATGACCACTTCCAAAGAGTTATAGATAGTCTTTCAATGTCAAAGCGAAAACCAGTAATGTGTGGCATCCCTCAAGGGTCCCTGCTGGGACCAGTACTATTTAATCTCTTCATTAATTACAGAGAATCATAGAATCATAGAATCGTAGGGGTTGGAAGGGACCTCAAGAGATCATCGGGTCCAACCCCCCTGCCAAAGCAGGCTCCCTAGGACATATCACTCAGATAGGCGTCCAGACGGGTCTTGAATATCTCCAGAGAAGGAGACTCCACCACCTCCCTGGGCAGCCTGTGCCAGGGCTCTGTCACCCTCACTGTGAAAAAGTTCTTCCGCATGTTGGTGCGGAACTTCCTGTGCTCCAACTTGCAGCCATTGCCCCTTGTCCTGTCCCCACAGACCACCGAAAAGGGGCTGGCTGATTCCCCCTGCATCCCCTGCTTAAGATAATTATAGACTTTAATTAGGTCCCCCCTTAGTCTTCTCTTCTCAAGGCTGAAGAGTCCCAACTTACTCAGCTTATCCTCATAGGGGAGATGCTCCAGGCCCCCAATCATCTTCGTAGCCCTTCTTTGGACTCTCTCCNAGAAGGATAGACAGAAGGATTGAGTGTATCCCCAGCATGTTTACAGACAATACCAACCAGACCGATGCAGCTGATTTGCTTGAGAGAAGGGATGCCATCCAGGGTGAACTTAACAGGATTGAAGAGTGGGCACATGTGAACCTTTTTAAGTTCAACAAAGCCAAGTGCAAGGTCCTGCATCTAGGTCAGGGCAATCCCCAGTATCAAAGACAACTGGGGCAATGAATGTTTTGAGAGCAACCCTCTAGAGAAGGACTTGTAGATACTGGTGGATACAAATTGAATATTATCTGGCAGTGGGTTCTTGCAGCTCAGAAAGCCAACTGTATCCTGGCCTGCATAGAAAGAATCATGCCCAACAGATAAGAAAAGTTATTCTCCCTCTCTACTCCACTCTTGTGAGAGCCTACCTAGAGTACTGCATCCACCTATGGGGTCTATAGTGCAAAAAAAGACGTGGGCCTGTTAGCTCAGGTCCAGAGGAGGGCCACAAAAAAGGTCAAAGAGCTGGAACGCCTTGCCTGTGAAGAAAGACTGAGAATTGGGCTCGTTCAGCCTGGAGAAGAAAAGGCTCTAGGAACACTTTAATGCAGCCTTTCAAACACCAACACTGATACAATGCTGACTTGGCTTCTGAAAATGGAGATCCCATACATTTTGTGTCTAGATGACTCTTACTGAAGAATATTAGGCAAAATAGCTGTTGCAGAAAATGAAATACTGGATATTGATTATGACATACATGAAAAATGTTGATATATCATATGCAAAAAAGGAGTATAAATTAACATATCTCTGTCAAGAAGATGACAGATATCTGTTATGAAATAACTGTATGGTCTTTTTTTCAGGCTCAGCAACCTGCTCAAATGTCGCTCAATTAAGAAGAGAAAAAAATGTTAACAGACAAATGACAAGCTTCTTCATATACCCAATCATATGCATATAGCAAGGAGCGCTCAGCCACAGAGATAAAAGGAGACAGATGGTTAAAGAAGTCATTTGGTTTGCTTGCATAATATGTTACATGACATGCTATATTTGGGGTCAGGAAGAAATCTTCTCCCAAAGGCTGGTGGAGAAAGTTAGTCGTTTCTTTACTCTGGAGAAAAGAGTTAAGTATGGTCAAACTAATGACCCCAGCCCAGTACCAACATCACAGGCTCTCAGGTGGAAGTGGTCATGGGTGGTAGGTGCTGTGACAACTGTTGACTAAGATCTATAGTTGTGACTGCTTACTAGGTACAGGTAGCTCCTCAGTATAGGCATAGTAGGTACAGGCAAAGAAGAGAGGAGGGACACAGAGAGGTAGCATTTGGTCAAACTCAGGAAAATCGGATTAGCTGTTTGTTCTGTTCCCAAGGAAGGGAAGTACAGCAAGTATCATAAATCTCCTCATTCACCAGCAGTGCTTGATGGAACAAGCTCACCTCCCTTCCAGATCTCAACAGTTAGACAATTTTAATGGTGCATACTGTGGAGAAACCAACAGGATTGTCAAATGGCATCTCCAGTAAGCAGGAAAACATAAATGACTGCAGAATATTTTCAATTCACAGCCCAAGTTCACTGAGGGCCACTGGTCTAGTAGAAATTAACAAGCAGAATCCTCAATTCTAATGTGCTGCAGGAGGTGAGTGGAAGATATTGACTAGTACCACTGTTTGAAGCCAAATAGTAGGAATTTGTTGAGTGAAACTCCCAGTCATAAGAAGTGGTTCACAACCTGTACTCCAGGGGAAAGCACCCCCCCGGGCACTTTTTAGTTAAAATTGACAGGCTAATAACATTCTTGCTGTTTTCCCTTTACTGAGGTACACTCACAGCTAAATCAGGAACACGAGGATTATTTTCTCTGACAGGTATTGAATGGATAATGCCTAGCATAGTTTTCCATTTTAATTCTTGTCAGATGTGTAAAGGGATGCACAGCTTCCCAGGCTGCATGAGCTCATGAGAATCCACTGAAAGCTAGAGTCAGTCAGACTTGGTACTTTGAGCATCTCCAGGCTTCATCTTTTGACACTGCAATTCACGAAGTTCCCTCTAGAACATATCCGAGGGGAAAAAAAAAATGTACAGAGCACACTGACAGACACAGAGGGGCTAGTTGTTGTTTCTGGACATATATTTGATTATTATTTTGGCCACGAAACTTATAAACCTCAATTACCGCTCAAGAGAGATGTCTCTTCTAATCAAATCATCTCTTAAACAGCCTGGGCCTTCTCCAGTCACAGCTACTTTTTTTTTATTTTCTCAGAAGACGAAGTTGTTCTTCCAAGTTTTCCAGATTACCTTTTAATTGAAAAGAAGTACTTACACAGCACAAGCAGATCTAGGCAAAAGAAAGTTCTCACACTTCACAAAGTCCTAAAATATATTCTCACATTTAGTCAGAAGAGAAATGCTAGAGGAGTTTGGGGGCAACTTTGAATTCTGATTGGATCACCATGTTTAAACTCTCCCTTAACAACAACAAAAAATGAACAACAAAAACTAAGAACAACAACAAAGAAAAGAATAAAGGAGAGTGCACACTTTAGGGCTCTTCTTGAAAAAGATTCTCAGTTTACCTAAAAAACCAAAATCCTTTAGCCTGCAAATACGTGTGTAAAAATACCTCAAGAATCTTACTTTCCATCTCAAAAACCATTACTTCCTTTAATAGAATCTAGTTCATTAAATTAGATGGACATTGTTGCCATAATATATTTTAACCAGTTTTCTTCGTAGAAAAAAGGCTTTAGGGAACTCAGTTACGATACTGTAGAGAGTGTGATACACATGCATATCTACATCTGAGCTGATCACTCTAGACTTCATTTACTGCCAATTGAGAAAAATACTTCTAGGCCATAATTCATCTGGCACTGAAGTTGCTGGCCAAAATAGATTGTATGAAGGATGCCCTAAAAGAGTACATAGCTCTTCAGTGATCCCAGGCTCTATTTGGAGTACCTAACTCAGGTAAATTTCTATACCACAGATAATACTGCCAGCTGAATTGGAGTATACCCTACACATAGCAGGTTAGTTAAACTGAAAGCTGACTTTTCTGGTTCTTTCTTTTCAAAGCCAACCTCTGCAGCCAGGCTTAATTTTTGCAATGAAATAACATGAAATAAAGATGGTATAGCACATGAGTGTGGTGGTATTGTTTGTAGCTGGAGGCAGTTTTATGGTTGATACATCCTCTTGATAATTTGACCTCCTGTTGTTTGGCCCAGCTGCTGCAACACTGCTGAATCAGGCACCCAGATACCTGCCAGCACAGCCGTGTCCCTGTGTTGAGTACTCCCTGCTCATTGCTGTCCTCCTCTGCACTGGTTGGCCTTGATGATTTGGCAGGTCTTTTCCAACTGTAACTATTCTATGATTCTACATTGCCACTGGTAGTAAATGATGTTTGTCTGCTTAGGAGAATATTGCTTTTTTTCTTATGAGAACAGTATCTAGCATCAGGCGTTTAGGGCCAAATGTTTGCCAAGGACCTCTGGGTCTTTTTCATCTACAGGCTAGTCAATTCAGTGGGCTGCAAGAAGTTTTGAAGTTTAATCCTCACTTGCTGTCATGCTTGTAAATGGAAGATGTGCACATAGCCTTTTTTCCTTTGAAAATCTCAGAGGAATGAAGAAAGATAGACAGTGTTCAGTAAAAATCAGGAAATTAAGTTTTCCTGTAAATTTGCATTTCTTTCCCTTTAATTAGCATTCCTTTGCAGAGGAACCCTAAGATTTAAAATACCCTTTATTAGCACACTTAAAGGTTTGATATTTCCTGTTAGATTATTAATTCAAAAACAATTAGGAAGAGGAAGGAATATTTTTGCAAAGCTCTGGTCCTTATAAGTTTTTCTTTGAAATGTCATTACACACAGCATGACATTTTTTGCAGTTGACTCAATAGTTTAGGTTCAAAATTTAGTGAGACTCATAAAACACCTTGAATAGATATTTAATAAGACCTTCAGTATACAATGTAGCAGTAATAATTAGAGTTGATTCCTAAAAACAAAAGTAGGATATGATTTTCATCATACCCACAAAAATCTCTCCAGCTTACATGAAAAGGAGATTTTCCTGAAGCAGCCAAAGTGTCCCAAAAGCATTTCTCACTAGATATTTCATATACTTCAAAACAGAAAAGACATTCCAGCCTTTAAACTAGGCTGCTTAAAAATAGACTGATTCCGCTTTATGTTAAAACCATGTTACATTTCTAGGATCCTCTTTTCAGTCCAATTTACAAGGAAATTGGCCCTAGACTAAACAGTTAGGGACAATTTTTATCAAAGTGTTGATCCTCAGAGTTTTTTAACATTAATTTTCTATACAATTTCAGGAAATTCTTTTGTTAGCAATCAATACATGATATTTCCAGTTCCACGTCGTGTTATTGAAGTGTGGCTGATCACCTGCTTTGCGTGTCCCATCTGTTAAACACAAAGGAGTGAGGAAAAGATAGGAAGAAGCACTTGGACTTCGAATTTGTGGACTATAGGTAAAGGAGTAAAAATATATGATATAAGAAAATGATAGTTCTTTCCCCACCTGAACCCTGTGGAGTAATATTGCTTTAGATATTTATTAAAACGTTGTCTGGATGTGGTATCTAAAATCAGTTTTCTCTTTTTGTATTAAGACAAATTGCATATGTGCAGTAACATCCCCTCTAAGGAACATAGGCAATTTTTTATCTTATGTTCTTATGTTTAGAACTGCAAGGAGAACTAACCTCCAACCGTGTGATTTTTTTCCCAGTCATTGAAAATACAGAGAGGACAAAGCAACCTTCATTCATACCAGAGTTCCTTCCAACCTCAATTATTTGGTGACTGAAACTGAACTATGCAAACATTGTAAAACAATTAAAAAGGAAGCATGGAGGGAAGACAAATAAAGTGGCATGTGTCCAGTTTTAGAGTTAAAAAAAATAAATAGAACAACTGCTGAACTCAAAACTAAGTCTAAATCAAGTAATGTATCCAGTAGGAGAAGAAAAACTAGCTGTTATAAGAGCACATGTAGCTCACTGGCCACACAAACCATTGTCATTCCATTGCCACTCACAAAATAAAAATTTCTGCATTGAAAAAATAAATTCAGTAGTTTGACTAACAGAGGAAAGGCTATGCCAGCCAGTAGTGCCTTCCTGGAGTTTTAAGGATCCTGAGCTGAAGTCAGTGGAAGAAGAGGGTGGCACAGTCATCTTGGAGGGAAAAGGGATAATGAGGTAATGTAATGCTCTTTCCTTGTTGTGAGCGTCTGCTCTGTGGGAGCTGGATGACGACGAAGTTGAGCTCACTCCAGAGTCTCAGTCAGTGCTACTGCAGGAAAATCTACCTGGGGGAAACTATCATCTTTGCTTGCTTCTGTTTTCAGAAAGTCTAGCGATCCTTTCTAAAAGTTCTTGCTCCCTCTTAATGTTGTTCCTAGGCTATTCCATAATGATTAACAGAACTGCAATACCATTAAATTATCCTGTTTTGATGGGAGTTAAGTACCTCAGGGTAAAAATCTTCTACTTGCCGATCTACACACTTTGCTGTCTAAATACCATCAGAAACTGGATCCTTCATAACTTGTCCAAAAAAAAAAAGAAAAAAATCAAATGACATATTCTTCTGTTACTTATGTTAAATAACAAAGCCAGAGCAGGAGTACCAGAGGCAGTCAAATCCACAGTCTTTCATCTAATGCTGTGTCTGTAACACTGGTTTATCCCAATGACAGCTAAATAAGACGGTGTTTTCCTTCCATTTTTCCTCATCAAAACCTAATGTATTTCAACAAGAACTGGTAAACATTTTTATATTTAAAAGATGAAAACAACTATAGAAATATGTTTTATTTTTGTAAAGCTATAACAAAAAATATATTTCCCAAAGCGGTACCTTAATGATGAGAAATAATTATTGCTTAACTGTCAAACAGTGGTAGTAATTTTGAAAGGAACATAGTTTATAATTTATTCATTTTAATTTGCTTCTTGTTTGTGATTAAAGTTGATTGGAGTTTTTTATAAGTTTTTAGTCAGGATCACTTGACTCCCTAGGTAAGTAATAATGCAGCCAGGAGATCCCATTCTGCTATTTATTTTTCTGTCATTCAGCATCTGAGTTGGCATTCTTTTTCGTGTAACTTGATCTTCTGCAGGAAGCCATGAGTTCAGAAATTAAGGTGGTATGAGCTGGAATCCATATCAAGGCATCTCTATATTACTCTCAAATTTTACTTATCTCGGTGTATTCTGGCAAGACGAGCTCAGTGGCAGACCAAGGAACTTTCTACAGTGTAGACGTTCCTTCTCACCCTATCGACTTTGGCTTTCATACTGTCCCCTTTCAAAGTGATTTGTGAGTTTGAGTTTCTTGAAGGAAAGCAAACAAGCAAAACCAACCCCAAAACCAACCAACAGCAAAAAGAAGCAAAACAAAATCAAGAAAATATTTCTGAAGTGAAAAGTGGAATTGAACATAGCCAATATTTCTCTTTCTAAAGGAAGAACTCCGAGCACACTCACAGATGGTGAAGCCATTAAACTGGCTTGTTAGGGGTGAAACAAGCTGACCAAAGGGTGCAGGGAAAAGAAGGGCAGTTGCATATTGCATTAAAAGATTACATTAGGCGTTCAACAGCCACTTATGGCCAGAAGGTCAGGCAAAGATGTTAACATTCCTGATGAAGACTTAGTGCATTGCATTTCAGCACAAAAGTCTGTTGGTTACCCATGGCTGTGCTGTTAGAGACATATTGTTTCTCAAAATGGGCACCAATTTCCTTCACAATGGTATTCAGAATGAAGATAACACCATCAATAAATAAATTTATTTGAAGTTATCAATTGAATAAATTTAATTTATCCAGTAGCAAACAGACTTGCTCCTTACATCTGCCCAGAAAATACTTATTTTTTAAAAAAAGAAATAATATGAAAAAATGCTTTTGAGTAACACTCATTTGCAAAAACAGTTTTGTACCAACACCCAGTTGCCTCTTCTGTGTTAATAAAAGCTCTACAAAAATCTGGAGCTCAGGTAATTCAGTGAGCTAGAAAAGATACATATATAATTCAAGGGACTAAAGGCAAGAAGGCAGATTTCAGAGGATCTCATGATATTAAGCAACACTAATGAAATTCCATTCAAATAGTATAGATAGAATTACATTCAGTGTTGATGAACACAAAGGAACCCAAATGAGGAATAAACAGACCGAACTGAGCACAGTGGTAGGAGTGACATTACCTGTTATCACTGAGGAAGAGAGTTTTAAGATATTTCTCTGAAAACATAATTTTTGGGTCTGAGGTGTCAAAGAATAAATGGAACTACACAAATTACTAGGACAGAAAGAGAGGACAACAAAAATATTAAATGCCACCATATATATTCGTGGCATATCTATATCTTGATTCCTTCATGGTGTTCTGGTCACTTGTTTCAAAAGGAAGGCAGTGCAACTATGAAAGTTACAGCCAAAAGTGGTAAAAGTTGAGCAAAGGTATGGCATTAGATCTGGATGATAAGAGATTAAATTGACTAGAATTGTGGAAGCGGTAAAAGAAAGGACCACAGGTGGGAATAGAGTAGAGGTATAGAAAATAAAAATCACTAGATCGAAAAGAAATATTATACATATCATCATAAGGTTAGAACAAAGGGGCATCAAATTAAATTATCAAACTGCAGACTTAAAGTCGAGCATACTTAAACTACAGAACCATCTGCTACAGGAGGTTGTGGAGGGCAAAACTCTAAATGGGATCAAAAAGTAATTAGATCTAGGGAAGAAAAGTTAAGGGCTATTGTAGTTTTGCGCGGCTGAGTTCTGGTGGGGAAGGGAGAGCTGCAGGGGTGGCTTCTGCAAGAAGCAGCCAGAAGCTCTCTGCAGGCCCGACAGAGAAAACACCAGCCAGATCAAGGCCGGAGTTGACCAACACTGTTGACCAAGGCCAAGCCCATCAGCGGTGGTCACAGCACCTCTGGGAATCACATTTAGAAGGAAAAAAAAATGCAAGCAGCTGCTTATTACCATCAGAGAAGGGAGTGAGATGTAAGGAGCTGTGAAGACACCAAGGTCAGTGTAGAAGGAGAGGGGGGGATGAGGTGCTTCAGGTGCCAGGGAGAGAGATTCCCCTGCAGCCCGTGGAGAAGACCATGGTGAAGCAGGCTGTTCCTCTGCAGCCCATGGATGATGATGGGGAATAGGTATCTACAGCCTGTGGAGGACCTCACGCCAGAGTGGGTAGAGACACCTGAAGGATGCTGTGACCCTGTGGGAAACCCACATTGGAGCAAGCTCCTGGCAATGAAACCTGCAGCCTGTGGAGAGGCTAACCCATGCTGGAGCAGGTTTTCTGGGGGCAGGGGGCTTGTGACTCTGTGAAGGACTAGGCTGGAGCAGTCTGGGCCTGAGACACTGAAGACATTCTATGATTTTATGACTGTACCCCATAGAAGTGACCCACGCTGGGGCAGCTGGTGAAGAGCTGAAGCCCCACGGGAAAGGACTCACATTGGAGAAGTTCATGGAGGACTGTGTCCCATGGGTGGGACCCCATACTGGAGCAGGGGAAGGATGTGAGGAATGCCCTCCCTCTCCCAGCTAAGAAGGAAAACAACTTGTAAGGAACTGACCAATACCCTTATTCCCCCATTCCCTGCCCCTCCCTGTGCTAGTGTGTGTGTGGGGTGAAGACGAGAGCGAAATCATGACTAAAGTGAAGTCTGCTAAGAAGGGAAGGGGGGGGGGAAGAGGGGTTTTTAAGGTCTCGTTGGACATTATCTAACTCTGGTTTCACTGGGTGTGTAGTGTAACATCATAAATTACAGAGGTTTCTTTGCTTTATTCTGTGTGGAGTCTGGTTTTGCCAGTGATGCTAATTGCAGAATGTCCCTATCTCAACTCCAAAGTCTCTCAATAGATATTTTCTCTCCTGTCCGGCTGAAAAGGGAAGTGATAGAGAGACTTTGGTGGGCATCTGGCCTCCAGCCAGGGTCAAACCACCACAGTTATTAAATAGAAAAGGGCTACCTTCAGTTTGGGAAGTCCCTATACCAAGAGCTACAGCATGAGAGAAATCAGAATCAGAGAACCCCTGTTCCATGTCTGCAGTCTGGTCCAGGAACCTACTGCTAGTCATGATTAGAAACCTTCCTGAAGCTAGGTGAGCCCATTAGAGCTGTTTTACAATTAAGATTGACTGTGGAGGGTTCACCCCATAGCTTTGCCATGGAAAGCTTGGAAATCACAGTTTCTCACTGTTTCTATGAGTATGTTAAACCCTGAGCAGTGAGGGAGAATCTAAGGGCAAGAAGTGGTTTGACTCACCTATTCTTCCAACTTTATAAAGCTGCATAGGAGGCAAAACTTGTAGACATACTTGTCCCCTTAGTGTTTCAGTGCAGATGTTACTGCACTCAGCATGTTGTGGTGCCTGATAATGGGTTTTCACTCTTCCCATTATAGCACAGAGACATATTTGTGTTCCTAGGTCAACCTCATAAATTCTGCCCCCAGAATGGGCACCTATTTTATATCACTGATGGACCATACAACACCCAGAAGTGCCTGGCAAAGACAGAAGAGAACTTCATTGTGACAACCAAATGCTCAAGGGATGCGCGGTGAAACCCAGGCTGAGCAGTACCTTCTTTTGCAATAATACCTTGTGCTTCACCTGAGCAGATCTGATCCTATCTTGTCAAAATGTCCTGGACTAGAGAAGGGGAAAAAATCGAACTCCTGAGAGTGAAACAGTGGCAGCAGGATGGCACAAAAGGGTCTGAAGAATCATGAAAACAAGTGCAGCCATCAATGAATAAAAAAAGAAGAGCTGATTTCAGTGCAGTCTTGCTGTGAAAGGATCCCTTAAATAGACCATATTTAGAGAAACAACAACTGGATTAAGATTTCTGTTCCAAGTCTGAGAGCTTACCCGCTGTGAGCAGAAGCTGTCCATCTCTTGCCCAGTTCACAAGTATTTGAAAGAGAAAAAGGTAAGAAGGGGGAAAAGGAAGTCAAAAGTTGAGGCCAGAGGTGATGCCTCCTGCTGCTGTCTTTGCCTCATTCAAAGTTACATACGTACCTGAGTACATGAATGCTCTTTCAAAAGCTGAAAAAGCTGAGCTGTGTGGATGTTCGTGGGTCAGAATATTACCAAGAGCATGGTATAGGACCACAATGCACAGAAACGAATCTTGCACATAGCTGCACAGAGAACCAGCTACCTCTGCAGAGCATAAACAACAGTTATCCCACATCCTTTCCTATTTCAGACTCCTGGAGTCCAGAAGTCTGGCATTTGTAAACTGATGCACTCTTTAGATGTCTATGTGTCCTGAAGACACAACACGGTCATTGCCTAAGCAAACACTGGGACGTAGTCAACGTTTGCAATATTAATACATCTATAAAATAATACTGTCTCTACATACCCTTAGGGAAAGGAGCAATTTTAATGAGCTTCAGTGTAAAAGGAGAATAGTGGAATATGCAGAGCCTAGTCCAAGAAGGAATAAGGGAGACAAGGTTATTAAGCAGAGGACTGTCATATGCTGTATGGGTATAAAATGAGTATGCAAACAGGATGGATTTTGGTCACAACTGTCAAGGTGAGGGTGGAAGGCAGTGTCTGATCTATATTGAACTCTGTAGCTTGTTTTGATCAATGTACAAAGGAAAGTTGGAAACTGCACAGCTATTTATGGGATCATGGGCTGTGGTTTGCTTTAATACCATGTCACAGCAATGTTAGCCTACACCTTGCCAGGATGAGCTCCTGGCTGACAATAGATGAGTCTCAGTCTTTGCTGCCTGAGTTTTTGGTCTTCATCTGTGGATGAAAGTCCACCCTCAAGTCTCAATACAGCTGACTTACCTGCACAAGGAGTGCCAAGAACATAGAGATGTTATAGCATTCATCAGCATTGACTATTTGAAGTGCTGCTGTGCTTCCTACCACACTGTGCACTCTTCATTCCTGTATCTGCCCTGTATTTCAGCAGTCACCCCTACCCCTTTCTTCAGGAAGGAGGAGATGAAAGAAGGCCTTTAGTGATTGCCCTTCCAAAGGCCAAAGAGCTGTGTCCTAACTTTTAAGAGGGTACAGTGTTTGTAGTGAACAAAAAGGCAGGAAGCGAACAATAAAAAGTTTTCTTTCAGCTTTGACCATCTTTTCCAACCTAAATGATTCTATGATTCTATCACCTGTACAAAAAGCACAGCAAGACAGGTATTCTTTACTTGAAAGTTGATTGATATTTAGGGAGAAAGTTTTCTCACTTTAGGAAAAAGACTGAGCTACTTAAAGGGACAGCAAAGCTAACATGCAGCAGTGGGCATTGTGGTGAAATACACATTGGGAAAGGTTATTTTACAAGGAAAGACTTAAGGCAGTGGTCCTCCACTATTCTTCCTCAATAGCTGACTGCATGGGTGCACATGTAATATACTGGACATCCACCCTTTTAGCTAAGGACTAGAGGAACATATAGCTCATTTCTCCTTTGTTCTTCACTTGCTTACCTAGGTGCTTCTTTTATCCTTGATTGTCTTTGCTCTCTATGGTTCTGTGACTCTACCTAAAGAGTTTCTCCTGACTTACTGAAGGTTTATTCCAAAGCTAAGAAAATTTTATACAATCCTTGATTTTTTTGTTCCAGAGTATTTTTTCAATATATTATGACATCTTTTGGATCCATTAGGGATTTGATACAAAGTCTTTCTTATTCGCATATTATTTTAGTGCTTTTGAACACCAGTGGAATATTAAAGAAGAAAATACATTACTTGTGATACCAAGAAAGAGACTCGGAGGCAGAATATTTGTGTACCAGAAAGCAGCTGCTGCAGGTACTAGCGAAGAGTTTCTTGAGCAAAGACTCTTTTATAGTTTTAGGCACAGAATATTCTGCATCTCTATGTTAAACAACTGTTGCAATTAAAAATGAGCACTTGCTTTAGCATCACACTATCACTTTGTAAATTATATAACAGAATGGAGGCAATCTCTACTACCAAGAAAGGGGAGTCACTAAGTGATTAAGATTCCTGCCCTAATCCCTGTTAACCTCAGAGATGCATTCAAGACTACATATAAATGCATTTTCTATTCATTGTAAGCACTGCTGTGGATTACATGAAATACTTTCATTCCATCTAGGGAAAGGAGCCCTTGTGATTTAATGTATTTGCTCTTTACGTGAAACATTCTGCAGTTCTGTCAGCACTGACAGGCTGCCCTAAGGGAAGGCATGTGACACCTTGACACCCATTTTATGCTCTCAGATTAGTAGGAGCCACAACAGCACTGTTTTTAGATACAAGTGCATGCTCCAGTTTGGTGACTGAAAGTAATTTACAGGCTCTTGAATGTTGTATTAGCCACAGTCCTTACAAAATGGTCTTCTTTGTAGTAGCAAGTAAAAGGCACAGCATATGGACTGACTAGTTTCTTTTAAAAAACCCCAAACCCTTCTGTAACGGTTATTTACAACTTATCCTTGTTGCATGACAGTAAGCCATTTAAACATCTATAGTAGAAACACACACAATGTAGTACCAGGAAAAAGAAAAAAAATGGCTGAGGATATACTATTCCTCACTTTCTCATTTCTGTAAGTATCTGTATTATGTGAATCTCAGTTCAGTTACCTAGCTTCAAATAGGGAAAAATTAGATGTGTTTCTGAGCCACGGCTGTTTCCCTATTTTTAGTAAATGAAACAAACAACTCTCAACTTGAATTGCCCTGGTTACAGTGTTCATCACTGGTCCAAGAATCTGACACAAAGAACAGCACAGAAAAGCTTTTGAAATATCACTTCAGTCTTGTTCATATCTGGTACAACTGCAGAGTTAAAAACATTTCTGTAAACTAGGTTTCATCCCATTTCCCTGACTCCCTTATCACAAGTAAATGTACTGCTCCTCCCACGCTAACATCTGAGGGACTTGAAAGCTGCCCCATTAGGCCATGTTCAATAACAGCAGTTTAAAAACCACCACTGTCTCTGTATCTAGCATTTCCAACTAGCTGGCTCTATGTGGCTTTCTGCTGTAAGCAGAGACTTACCCAGGGTGCCTGAGTCACACTTCAGAGGCTGTCAGACGCTCCTAGTGCTCTTTATTAGCTGGGCATAGGGACAGAAGGGAGAGGAGGATTTTCTGCTCTTCCAGCCCAGCTCCTCACAACTTGTCTCTGTAGTAGATTCCCCTCAGCCACAGGTCCTCTGTCTTGAGCAGTCGGTCAAACACAGCTCCAGCCACCCTCAGGGACTTAGCACTGCCAGCCACTGGCAGCTTCTTTAGAGGGTAAATAAAGGATTTTCCTGATTTTTTTTTTTTTAAATCATAATATTTATGTTTCATTTAGAGTTTGAACTTAGAAGATGCTGAATTTTTTGCACAAACAAATCACAACATGTGGGTCCATGCACCAGAGGCCAGGTGGCACCAGCACAGGCTTTCCAGCCAGTATGGATCACTGCTAGCAGGCACTGTGCAACAAGTATCTCTGCTTTCAGAGTAATAAAGTCTAACATTATACATTCTCCTGATTCTGGAGTTACCCTCCCCAAGCAAACAGCACAGGTGAGCTGAGTTATCCCGGGCTGTTTTCACTTCACCTGACATCACTCCCCCATAAAAGGAGCTGGTCAGGGAGGGGTATTTCTCAGTGTCCCCAGCACAGTTTGAGTGCAGCTGGGGTGTTGCCTTGGTCCTTGCATTGTGCAGCATGCTGTTATTGTCAGGTTAATAAGGTTCTCTGTTGTCACCAGGTGTAAATGAAACTTGCTGTGGGCTGTTACTATTCTCCTTTCACAGTGCTTTTGTCAGTAAACTGTCCTTATCCCAACCCATGGAGGCTCTGCCTGTTTCAGGGAGTGAGCAAAATTAGCTGAAGTCACCTTTTAGTTCCTATTTTGTTATCATATCAAATGTATGAAATTTATCAAAGCTATCAAAACTAATTCACAGTAAGAGTAAAAAAGTAACTTAGAGGGCTTGATTCAATTTCTCTCCTGGTTCATCTGGCTTGAATAGCACCCTGTGAGCCTTGGACCTCATCTACTTTCTCCTTGCCTACCTGTATTTGCTATGATAGCTGCAGTTTCTTTCTCAGTACGGGTAACTCTGCTACAGACGTACACTAACGACCTTAAAAATTGCTCCTTAAGAGCCCTTCGTAACAAAAGCCTCACCAGATGTAGTGTTTGCTGCAGCTCAGAAATTGAAAATCATAGTGAATGTTATGTCTGCTTTCTAAATGACAGGGTGTTGAAAGGACTTTGTTGTCTCTAACAGTCCTCTTTGACTCTAAGCATAGTTTTGATGCTAAAAGTTGTTTTCTTAGAAAAGACTCTACAATTATGTACTTAGTCTAGCTCGCATCACACCCTACTCTCTTTAGATGAGCAAAACTTTAAGGCAACTAAGTCACCTCAAATATTTGCCAAGAGCAGCTACATCTCTGATGACTCACTAAAGCAACAAACAGCTTAGTTCAGAGGAAGAACGTACCAGGGCTACCTCGAAAAAGACTGCCCCACACTCTGTAAGAAAATGCTCTCTACACAGCAGAGATAGGCCAATTCTTTCCACTTACAAAGATGTCATCTACTTATTATTTCTCCATAAAATTGTGTTTTGACTTCAGCTCCAAAAGAATGAAAAGTATTTGCAACTACCATTTATAAGTCAAAACCACTGAAGCATCAAATCATATCAGACTTATAGAAGACTTTTGTGAGATCAAAAGCTATGCAAATGCTGCTTTGCAGCTCAGGTATATCGCATCAGGAGGACCACAAGAGTACAGTATTTATATTATAATAAAAAAAAGGTTAAGAGTATGTACCATTTTCTGTTCTTATTACATTCATGCATATTCATTAAAATAGTATTCTTTTTTTCAGCTGGCAGCAGCAGCAGCACAAGAAATCAGAACTATTTTGCCTAACAACATTTGTTAAAGATAGTTATGAAGATGCTGGACTGATTTAACCTTTTCAATATCCTATCATTTTGACTAGCTGGCATCCTGCCCCTACCTCGCAGCCCAGAAGCCGAAGCCACAAGTGTTAAGAAATCAATTGAGCTGTGGAAGAGCTTTGAAAAGGTCACTACAGTACTTTCAGCTACTGCCTTTCACAGCTTGCATGGGGACTCAAAACCACTTTCCTGTGCCAAAGACAGCAAGCACAAATCCAGAAGAATGGGTGTGCCTACACAGCGGTTTGAAGTCAGACAAAAACGTATTCTGCCCACGCTCCATGGTGGTTGTATAGGAGCCAGCTATGATCTGCAAGTTGTATAGATATATTTGCATAGCATTATGTCCCTGTGTTTGAACTAACATGTTCCTCTGAGGCACGTATGCAATACACAGAAGCAAAATGTTTCACTGCATTCTCCATCTAGCTGAAATATAAGTTTCAGGGAGTGCGACCTTAGGAAATGTCATCCTCACAAAATGCCTTGAGAAAGAGAGGGTGGAACTATAACCAGAATCGTTTCTGTCACCCTTCTCTCCTTCACAGAAAGGTTTTCAAATACTTCATTAATAATACAGACTCTTCAGCAAGGCACCAGAAATTTCCAGCTAGCACTGGACCAGTTCACAGAATAGCAAAACATTTTCTGTTTGATTTTGCATCTCGGCACAAGAGAGTCTTTAAAACCAGGGAATATACATCTGAACTCTGACTTCATATAATAGGCAAGTATGGGGAACAGAGAGAAAGAGGCTTTGGGAGGAAAAGCCTTGCAACATTTGCAGAAAATAATGATTCCAGTTAGAGTATTTGCAAGGATAATGCTGCCATTTTCTGAACATTAATATCAGAAAGTGCATTCAAGTGCTCTCTGTTTACAGTATGTCAGAATTCAGTGCTTTTTCACAGGTTTAACCAAAGTAAAGAATGATTACTTACTTCCAAGCTTTATATTTACATCAGAGTGGAGATAGACTCTCTAGTCTTGTACACAGGCTGGTTAGAAGACAGAACACATGGGACAAAGAATCACAAACCTATAGATGGAATTTTAAACAGAAGGTTACATCTTATTATCTTTTAACTTTAATGCCAAGCCCTCTCCACCTCAAAGAACCCGACATTCCTTGAGCCAACTGCAGCATTAAAGCAGCTTCACACCAAGCAGCAACTTTTGAGATTGGCCTTTTCATCCTCCTCTGTCAGACTCTGTTTGCCTCTGACTCTTCTCATCTTCTTCCTGCAGGGAGAAATGCGGTGCAGATGAAGGTAGCTGGAACAGAGGCTGTAAGATCTCTGTTCCATCCAAGCTAACAGAATCAGTGGTTACTTCAAAGGTTCCATTTTCACCTGTGGAGCTGTTTCCTTTGAACTTCTCACTTGCTCAGGACAAGTTTAAACAAAAATTCAAGCTCCATTTTAAGTGTGAAGATTTTAATTTTTTATTTGGGCTTTCTATTAACTAACATTGGCATTCTGGCAAAGCATGTAGAAAAATCCACTAGATAACTCATCCTATAAGGAAATAAAAAGAAATCCTTCTGAGTTAGAAGGTATGATTAAATAGTGTCTTCAGAAATTCTTGGAAATGCAATTTTGGGGGCAGGAAAGGTAAAACACATGCAGAGATGCAGAGAAGATTTCTTCCTGCATAGACTGATTTTGTTAACACACAATCACAGAATCACAGAATCGTAGGGGTTGGAAGGGACCTCTAGAGATCATCGGGTCCAACCCCCCTGCCAAAGCAGCTCCCTATCTCATATTACACAGATAGGCGTCCAGACGAGACTTGAATATCTCCAGAGAAGGAGCCTCCACCACCTCCCTGGGCAGCCTGTGCCAGGGCTCTGTCACCCTCACTGTGAAAAAGTTCTTCCGCATGTTGGTGCGGAACTTCCTGTGCTCCAACTTGAGGTCACTGTCCCTTGTATTGTCTCCACAGACCACTGAAAAGGGGCTGGCCAATTCCCCCGGCATCCCCTGTGATATTTTCTTCGTCTTTCCTGCCTTATACCTCTGCCAGTGGCAGCAGATAGAGCTGGTGAAACCTCTTGTTTATCACCATCACCAGAGGCAGGATCGATATTGGTCGTTATCAGATATTCTGTGGAAGTCAGGAGAGGAGGAAATATTCTAAGCAGCAGAGCCTGCCTCTCCACCTAGGATCCTGAGTCCGCTGACCTCAAATAATCTCAGAAAATTTACCCCATTTATTGAGACAAGGCCTCTGCTGTCCTGTTTTCTTACGGCGATAGTAGCTTGTGGGGGCTAGAGTGCCAGCAAATTCCATGCCAGTGTGTTCAACATCATTACAAAATCCTGAACAAGAGAGACCCTCCAATTTGCATTGAATTACAAAGCTTCCTAAAAGTTTAGGAGATAAATTCTATTGTATCATACATCACTCTGGTGACGGTGATTGACTGAAATCAGTTCTGTAACACATTTAAGCCAAATGAATAGAGAGAAGTGGACTTGGATACACTACCATCTCCAGGTCTGAACTGCAGCCAGGTTTACGTATTCCACTGGCCAAACCATGTGTGTAGAAGTTGAGAAAGGCAAAGAGGTACTTTCAACTCTTGAGCAAAGAGTAATATAACGTAATAGAAAAGAAAGCTGAAACAAGACAGGGAACAATATAACTTCTATTCAGTCAATATGATTTCTGATTTGAAATCTGGGGTAAGTTCAGGTGCCATACTCCTGACTAAAACTTTCTCTAATGCTGATAGTGATCGAGGACATCTTGACACAAGATCAATACTGATTTGCCTTATAGCATAAAGTCAAATAACATTATAAAGCAAACAGGTGTGTAGTACTGGTATACTCACTGTAAGACCTTGTTTTCAATGGAGGTGAGGAATACAGTGTTCCATATGCCATAAAAAGTTTTGCAAAATATAAGTATGACATGAAACTTCTCCCAGGTGCTGTGCTGGGCATTATCTGCACAGTAGAACAAGGAAGTCTATCAAGATGCTTATCAGGACACAGAAAGTTCTGTATTGAAAAAGACCCCTTTCATTTCCATCCTGCTCTCTACTTCACTGTTTAACTTCACATAACTTATCTAATAATTGCTTCTTGGAATGGGAAATGAAACAACCTCTTTTCACACATGTGGAGGGATAGGTATTTCTTTTCATAAGACTTTCCACTGAGCCAAGAACTCCTGAACATTCATAATTAAATGTTATTTTACTTTTAAATCAGATATTAATGACATATATAATTCATGCTCTGCAAATTGCATATTCCAGGGGGAGGGACTTCAGTTAAAAGGTACAATAAAGTGAATATCTGGATAGAAGAAGGTCTGTCTATTAGATGGAACAAGAAACAGATAGACAGCCTGAGGAGCTTTTCAGGTAGAGATGAAAGTCACAAGTGTGTGTGTGAATTAAAAAGAACAGATCCATTTATCTCTGTCTCTTTACACCTGGGCTGAATGCTAAAAGCCATCTGTCAAAACTGTATGTGAAGCAATAAAGAGCATTTTGTTTATCTGTGAATAAATTAAGAGCCTTGGACAGGATTTCAGTAGAGGCACGGTAAGTTAAGTTGATACTCTCACAATCCACTCTGGCAGTTGTCCTTTCCAAGGAACCCCAAGAGGGCTTTTGATGGATTTGTTCAGAGGTGGAGGAAAATATTCAAGATGCTTCACAATCAGCCCTTTCCTTTCAGTATCGTCTTTCTGATTGTCACTGTTCTCCTTTCAGAGCAGACAGATGTTTTTTTATTAAGGAAGAACAAGCTAACTGAAGCTACTAGAAGCTTCTCAGGCCTGTTCCGCTAAGGGATCAGTGATTCTGGGAAGCACAGAAGCTGCCAGATTTGAAGCATTTGAACATCATTGTGGCCATCATAACTGATAGAAAGAGTGTGTCTACATATAAAGCCAAGGGATCTACTACTGGAAAGATCCAAACATGCTCATTTGTGTGGGAATTCTTCAACAGACCAGTCAGACCTCCAAAGAGGATATATTAAGTGTTATAAATGACTTGGTCCCAAACAGGATTTTAACCAAATTGAACAATTTATTAAACGAATACAATCAAGCAAACGGTGCTGGGGGGCACAGTCAGCACCGGGTGTGCCGGGAGTCTCCGCCCCACCAAGACGCACACCGAACAGTTCCAGTCCCTGGCTTATATACCTTCCAGGGATAACACAGCCCACCGGCTTAAACTGACATGCTGGAGTGCATGACAACACCCCCACCCCCCAAGACATAGCCATATACATCTTAAGCTGACACGCTAGAGTGCCGGTCAGGTCCTGTAACTTTTGCCTTGCTAATGGTCGGGCAGCTGGTTCCTCAGGTTCGAGGAGCCTCCCTCTTCTTCTGGCTGATCACCGTCCTTTCAGAGACAAGTTGTTTCTGCAGTAGTATCACAATGCACACAATGTGCTACATTGTGGTCCTTTAAGCAAAGATTTGCACATCATTTATATAGTTTATTGATGCTTCAACATACTTCATTCAGTACATGCAAAATCTCAAACTGTCCATTCCAGGCCCGTGACCATACAAGGGTCTGTCATTATTCCCCCAACATTATTCCATATTCGTGCGAATCAGAGGGACATATATCACATTAAATAATGTTACCCATGGTTAGAAACACAGACCTATTAGTTGTTACCTGAGCTGTAAGAGAGTATGAATTTTTGCAAGTTATTTAACTTTCATCCTTCTGTTGGAGCAAATAGGGAAAAGAGTTTCTATATGGTCTAGAATATATTCTGCAGGTGTGTTATATTTATCTGATACATACCCTAGTCTAAGTGCTAAGGATTTCTTCAGAGTGATCCAAAATGGCAATAAACTTTAAAATAATCCTGAAATCTATAGCTAAGCAACTCTTAGGTATCAAAATAATGCTCTCCAAATCTGCAGAACCAATAAAAGACTTATAAACCTTGTAATAGGAGAGACTTGGGTGGGAAGAGAGGGGGAAATTGCCTGGAGAAAGAACTGGAGAGAAAGAAATGCCTAATAAAATATTTAGTGTTCAGCCTTGTGGAAGCATGACCTTATAGTTACAATACTCTGAGAAGGTCTCAAGTGAATCAAGTTCAGTTCCCACCTCTTCCACAGACTCCTAGCATGGCCTTGATAATTAACCAAATCCCTTTGTGCCACGGAACAGGCAGGCATAATAGTAGTTCTCCCCACTGCCTAGTCATGTCTAGTTAGACTGGTGAAAAGAATTGTTTCTTATAAGGTAAGAGTTGTTCTCCCCCACACCCCGTGGGTTTTTTTTTTGCTTTTGTGAAGGGCACTTAGCACAGTTGGAGTGAGTCCTACAAGTAAAAAACAAGGCAGGGAAGGAATTTATTGCTTCTTGTTATTATTCAAGTCTCTTGCTAGAATGAGTGTAGGAGCTTTTCTTCTAAGGGCAGATTTTACAGAAGGACACCAAATTCTCAGAACGTTCTGACCTTGCCATTCCAGCAATGCAAATGAAAAGCAGGGGATTAGCACATGAAGTGGTAGGAGGAGCATCCTGCTGGATCTTCCTGGAGAAGTAGCAAGGACTGAGAGTATCCTGGCACCCTTGATCTCTTATCCCTGTGTGATTTTGAATGTTTTTAGCAATCCCTTTGTGGAGAGATGGGAGGATAAATTGCTTTCTGTCAGGTTGTGGTAGTGATTTCAGTATGCAGAATTAACATAAGCTAAGAACCGTGGGTATTGAGCAAAGAGGTAAAAGGTTTCTTGCCTCATAATGCTCAGTGATTAAATTTCCCCAGTGTGAGATGTAAATAGAATAAATCTGACCCTGGTAACACTACCTTAATTGTTTTTTCAGACTGACTTACTTAGACCTACCCTGCTTGGGGTCCTCACACTCTACCCAAAAATTAGTAGTAGCCTCTGGGTGACTCACACATAAATCTTGTAGGGTAGTTTGAGCTGTCATTCTGCTTTTCCTGTTACAAAATATGTCCCTTTGGTAGCCTGTGGGTACACAGCTTCTCTTCTGTTCTCTACTCAGCAGAAAGAAACAAAAAAAGAGCGTAGAACTGTGTGTATGTACCTACTTATGTGTCTTGACAGTATTAACTCATGCCGTGTGAAAAAACACCCGTGCTAGAGGAAGTTCTTGGTGGTGTTCTGTTTTTTATGGTCAATCAATACACATCATGATATTTGTAATCTTCAACAGAAAAAATATTCTTTGATCCTGCATGTGTTGTAACCACACACAAATAGCTTATTGTTATTTATTGCTGTACTGATCATTTAATTTGCTTTCTTACCACAAGATTCAACCCCGTGGAATTCACTTTAATATTCCAGGTCTGAGCAACTTCACCTAAGGAACCTTGACAAGACTGACTTGCAAAAGAAAAAGTTTCAATTTATGAATTTGAAATGTAAATTTAACCCTATTGATTCCCTTCGATGTTCAGTGCTTGCCATAGGTTACATGCAATTACATCAACCCAAAGACCAGGACAGAGAAATTCGGTTCTGGAATAGACATCAGTAGTCTTGCCACACACCATGTTTCTGTATCCACTGTTGTCTTCATCTGTCAGAGATTCCACACTCCTACCTCTGGAGTGCGTGCTGAGACTTAAAGTGATTAACTATATAAAAGAAGAAGATGTGTTATACTTTTCAAAGAAGTGTATTTTTTGTTCCCACTTGCTTTTTCACTACTACTGAATGTTTTTTGCGTGGCTTCATGGCAGGGGTAAGACCCATGGCCAGAGAACACCATACAAACTTAGGAAGGGGTGTTAAAGTATCTGTGGGTCACCTTCACCTCTGTGCCTTTTCAGTCCTGGAGAGGTCTAGCAGATAAGAGGCCCCTGGAGATGTTTAGAAAACCCTGTATAAATTGCAGCCACCAGTCTGGCTTTAGTTACAAAGTTCCCTCACAATGATACCTACTGCATTATAGCTCCTGATATATTCTAGCTTCTTCAGGAACAAAAACCTCTGCTGCAGTGTTCAAGATTTCAGGTGTTCTGGCCACAGTGGTTGTCACAAGGAGGCTGAAGCAGGACATTTGTTTGTTGGCAAGATGTCATCAAGCTTTGACTAGCAGTAAGTCATTATATACTCAATATGTGTGAGTGTCTTGCTCCAAAGGGATTTCGAAGCAATCAGATTGTTTCAAAGGAAATCCTGGCCCATAATAAGTAAGATTAAGTCAGTGACAGATGGGAAAAGAGAGAATAACTTGTTCAAGCTACCTCTTTATAAACTTTCCAAATATTTCTGAGGTGGCTTTTTCAAAATGAGGCAAATACTTGAGCAGTATATATGGCAGGGTAATGGTCTAGCACTCTCTTTTCTTTGGTGTGACTTCATTCATGGCTGTTCCAACTGCAAGTAATGTATCGACAAAATATTCATAGCAGATTATGGTCTCTTCCCTGTTCTACATGTATTCACATCTGCCTGGGTAAAGAACAGTGCTGATAATCATAAACATCCCAAGCCTTTCTTGTCTGAGGAAAATAATCCCCCTGGGGATCAAACACTATAGGAGATTAAATATTCACACAGATATCAGTAGCCCAAGGAATATTAATAAAAGAAAAATCATGTTGAATTTTAGAAGAAACATATTTTTAAGGAGATACATGTAAGATAAGGAAATACACCACAGGAAGGTGGTGGATGCCCACTCCCTGGCAGTGTTCAAGGTCAGGTTGGATGGGGCCCTGTGCAGCCTGTTCTAGTGAGAGGTGTCCCTGCATATGGCTGGGGGGTTGGAACTTGATGATCTCTAAGGTCCCTTCCAGCCCAAACCATTCTATGATTCCATAATTCTAAGATTAAATTTCTATACTCTGAAATTACCTTAGAATTTGTTTGTAGATCTTTGTAAGAAAAAATACTAGAATATATTCTGACATAAATTTGGTAGTCTAAATGTCCATTCTATTCCTAAATTTTTCATTGAATTGTTCATTTTTTAAAAAAAATCAGATTTCATAAAATCACAGAATCACAGAATTATAGGGGTTGGAAGAGACCTCAAGAGATCGAGTTCAGCCCCCCTGACAGGTCACACAGATGGCTGTCCAGATGGGTCTTGAATATTTCCAAAGAAGGGGACTCCACAACCCCCCTGGGCAGCCTATTCCAGTGCTCTGTCACCCTCTCTGTGAAAAAGTTCTTCCACATATTGGTGCGGAACTTCCTGTGCTCTAACTTGTGGCCATTGCCCCTTGCTCTGTCTCCCCAGACAACTGAAAAGAGGCTGGCCATTTCTCCTGTGTCCCACACTCAAGATATTTATAAACATTAATCAGATCCCCCCTTAGTCTTCAATTTCTCAAGGCGGAACAGCCCCAGTTCATTCAGCCTTGCCTCGTTGGGGAGATGCTCCAGACCTGTAATCATCTTCGTAGCCCTCCTCTGGACTCTTTCCAGGAGATCCCTGTCCTTTTTTATACCTGTGATTAAAATTAATAAAAAGGTTTCCATCAAGTGATGTTGCAAACTTAGTCTGTTGGTGAGTTTGTAGGCAGCTGAATTCAGAATCATCTTCACCTTTCTACCTTTATCATTTATAGTGTCTCAATTCAGCTGCCTTTTGGTTTTTCTCCCTTATTTGAAGATCTTGTGGACTTAATAAGAGAGTTAGACAGCTGATATAATCTTACATTTCAGAAAGTTTATGGGGTTTTTTTATATTATTGACAAGTGGTTTATTTTCTGAATTTCCTTAAAGCCCTGTTGGTTCAAGCTCAGTTATGCTCTATAAGACCTATTCATATACATGTTCTTGTCAGAATGCTCCCTCATTTATCCCCTTGAGTCAGGCTGATGCAGATCTGAGTTGGATTGATAGATGTAGAGGAGACAAAGAATTAAGACAGTGAGGGACTATGAAGCTTAAATGCAGATTTCAAAAGCCAAGAGTTTTTATAAGCAGGTTTGTTGGTTCTTCCAGTCCCAAGAACCTTTACACATAACTATTCCAAAAAAAGGAATAAACAATTTTGCATGTAGAGACTATACTAGAATATTCATTTTGGGACATTAAAAATTATGTTAAAATCCATTTAAACATTATTTTCTACTTGTTTTTTAATGCAGCTGAAAATGTGAAGTTTTTTGTTATCTGAGTTGGACACATGCCATTGTCATCTACTGTTCCAAGAGAGGTTGAATAAGACAGTAATGAATGCATATTTCATTTCAGATTTTGTTGTTATTTTAGCAGGGCAGAATACTGTTCACACCACTGAAGCTTCAACATGCACAGCATGAACACAGCCATTACAGCTGACAGGCATCTTCCTATGTCAGCCTTCTTCCCACACTCAGTTCTCCATCCCTGCCTGCACAGCTGTTTGATTCTGTGTGAAAAGAAACACTTCGATCCAAAATATCTGTGGGTTTCCAAAGGCTGCTAAAAGTCACAAACTTTCAGATAACTCTAACATAAAGTTGGAGCAATGTGGGGGAGAATAAGGAGGTTAGGCTGGTTTGTTTGATAAGCTTGAGAGAAAGGCTTGCAAGACCAGCTTAAAACAATTTAATGTTACCTTATACTAGAAGAGGAATGTAAACAGAAGGTATACTTTGAACCCTTCATCCATCCATCCATCCATCCATCCATTGATATTCCAAGATGAAGATGTTCCATTTGAATATGAAAAGTTGCTTGGTCCAGCAATTTTTGTTTGTATTAATGGGGTTTTGTTTCTAATACCGTTTGTTCAGTCCCTTTTTGTATGCAGAAACAAGTGTATTTGTAAATGCAATAGAGGATCTACATGTACTCCCCTCCCTGCCCCCATTGTGGTAAGCACAGGGTTTAAAAGATATTTCCATGAAGGAAAGAAAAAGTAATGCCAGTGAAGTGATCAGTCACATCACAGAGAATGCAGTCAAACAGTTTGCAAATAATCCATAATGTAAAATATGTTTGATGTTTGGCAAATACAAGTAATGATGGTGTCCAAAAAATTCTGAATTTACTTTCAAACAGAAAAGAAAAAAAAGTCAGTAAGATAATTAACAGTAGTACTTTGATAGAGATAACAGAAAGTATCATTGCCCTTGAAAGAAACTACGATAGTTTTAGTACTTTCTTGGTGATATAAACTGTTACTGATTTGTTCATAAACTCCAGGAACATTAGCATTTTAATAGATCAAAAAGTTAAATTAATCTATTATAAATATCTTCTGTGCCCAGAGGTAGGTGAGAAGTACACAGAAAAGCAAAGCATGCCAATCCAATTTTAGATTACCGAATCTCCTTTAATGACAGAAAAATTACTTAGATAAATTGCACAAATCTTAATTGGTAAAACCCTAAGACCCCTTTGCTGTAAAAAAAAAAAAAGAAAAAAAAGGCAACATAAAATTTTGGAATATTGTTTCACATAGTAAATTCTTCATTTCCACTTCCTTTTTATTTTCTTAGTTAAAAGCAAACAGCTTAAACAATACATCTTAAAAACCCTTTTGATTCTCTGCATTTATTTGAAGCAATTAAAATTTCCTAATCACTTGGTATTGTGGCTAATTTCTTGTTATCAACACCTTATTCTGTTCACACACTTCTTCAAAGATACAAGTGCAAATAAAAATGTGCTGTGATCACAAACAACTGGTGCTTTCTGGGTTAAGTATTGTCACCACAAACAGCAAAATATTGAAGTCTAGGGTCCTATCTATCCAGCAGAATAAACAAATTTAAACATCAAACTTTGAGTAAAGAGAGAAAATAATTTCCTGCCCTCCCAAACAGCATATTTCAAAGTCTCTGTTGGTTAGACTTGAGTTCTCCTATTGTTCTGAACAAGTTCTATCACTTATACATGCTAGTTGCAATTAATGAGATGTAATAGATAAAGAACAAACTAATATTGGTAAGTTTATTGGGTTCATTTTGGGTTTTTTTTTTAATAAGATTCTAAATGAAGCTGTGAATGAAAACCATCTAATTATCTAATTATTTATCTTCTTACCTGCAGCAGGTTCTCATGCGTGAGAAATGGGCAAAGTTTGGATGGACCAGTTCCCCAGTTTTGGGTTGTTTTTCTTTTGAAATGCACTCTCCAGCTGAATTGAGCTAACATTCAACAGGTTTAAAAATGCTAATAAATCTATGAATTACTCTATACCTTCATTTTTATCCTAATTTTATTTTTTCTGTGTCTGGGCTTTTTTCTTTTTTTTTTTTTTTTTCATTATGTTCTCAGAGAATTACTGCTTGTCCTTCAGAGAAGCACAAAGCCACGATTACAAACCTCAGTACAGTCTCTGCATTCCTCATTGAGCCCCAAAGAGTAATAAACTAATTCTCATATGCTGTTTGATTATAGCAGAAGATTAAAATTAAAAAAATCCATATAGTGTGTCAGAGAACTGCAATGACCTAAGTTTTCAATTTTGGACATTCTCTGAATTATATAAAAAAAAAAAAAGGTTAATTGTTAAGCAGATTTGAGTGAGATGAACAACCCTAATCCAAAAACAAAATTAAATTTGGTATTCAAGTGTCAAATGGAACCACTCTAATTTAGTGAATGCTTGCTGAAAAAATCCAGCTCACCAAAATATTCATGAATAGCATGGGCTTTTCTTTCACCTTATTGATGAGTGGCTCAGCATATGTAAATTACTTCATTATATTCTATTGCTTTCAAAAATTTTCAGGAAGTGAGTTTTGTAAGCACCCATACATGCTCATAATTTCTTACAAGAGGATGAAAGCTTGGAGAAAATGAGGTAGCTCATCTTCCCTTATACTCACAAATCCAAAAACTCATCTCTGTAGAGAGATGAGAGAGGGAAAAAAAGTCCTCTTGCCCTTAGCCACTCTGACTGTGACTGCCTGGGTATTCCAACTCCAAAGAATGAAGAGCACTGAGGAAAAAAAATGCTACAGGAACAGTAAGGAAAAAATGGGACATTAATTTAATTCTGTTTTTTTTTTATTTCCGAGTTTATTGTTGGAATGTGGTGGAACTAAGAGATTGTTTTAAGAGATCTGTCTGTTGTGACTGTCTCAGAAAAAGTAGCTTTATAACATATTTTTTAAATATATTTTCAAAATGATTGAAATGCTGCTTGTTGTTACAGGAGGACATCTGTTAAGTAAGATGTGGGGCCTGCATTGTATTCACTGTCAGGAAAATTGCAATCATACTGATGCCCAGAAAACAGTTGTTCATTTCCCTGTGGATCCGGTCCCCCAGGTGAAAACTTCTTCATGGAGAAGGTTGTTAGGCATTGGGATGGGCTTCTCAGGGAAGTAGTGGAGTCTCCATCCCTGGAGGTATTCAAAAGACTGTTAGATGTGGTGCTGAGGGACATGGTTTGGTAGTGGATGGCGGGTTAGGATGGTGGTTGGACCTGATGATCTAAATGGCCCCTTCCAACCAAAAAAATTCCAAGATTCATGATTCTAGGATTCTATGAATGTCAGTGATGATGCTTTGTGGCTTTGGAAAGGTCTTGTACTTCCATCCCTGGAGTTTAACATCAGAAACAGGGAACTGAATTTAATCTGGGAGTAGAGACAACAGGCACGCTGAACCCAGGATTAAGGGACATTTGTTATCTTGCCATACTTTTAAGAACCACAGCGCACACTGTAGAGCGCAGAGTGCCATGCAATTCAATGGTGCCTCTGGCTACCCTTGACTGCTTGACAGATACCTGTCACTTGCAACAGCAGTGAATCCCCTGACATACAGACCCCTGAAAGCAGGGAGTGGAGTCAATTATACTAAACTGGACAGACTGATATCTAGCACAGCTTGCCCACAGGGTCTCATCACCCTCTTCTAAATGCTTACTCCATGTCCACATGCACAGTAGTGTCCTGATGTAAATCTTCCTACACCCCAGAAGAGAAAGATATTATTGCATTCCTAAATATTTCAGCTTTAAATGTAACATTTTGGTATTAATCATCAATTTGAGTCAGTACAGGGACATCAGAAAGCTGTGAGACTTCTGAGGAAGAGTTAGAAAGTCAAATTTAGAAACCAGTAAAACATCTCATTATAGAGAATCTGGAAAAAGTCTGGTAAATACTGGGCTCCCATTCTGTTCACACATCTTTGCGTTCAGCTAATTTCCCTGTGTCCTTTGAAAAGCCAGTCTTCCATCTGCCAAATATATCAGCCTATCACCAAGGTACTGTAAGAAAATGAGAGAACATCACTCCAGTGCACAGCACCTTTCGCTTCTTGGCTTTCCAGATTAAGAGCTCCAGATAAGTCCTTATCTGCTTTCTAGCAGCAGCCAGAAAGCTGCTTTTCTTCAAGAATATAGTACAGCAAACTACGTACCTAAGAAAATGACCATATTTGCAATTTGCCTCCTGCAAGGCAATTATCAACCAGAGTAAAAAAGAGGAAGTTAAATACCAAGTATCACCCACAATCACTTGTGGGTATTTTGAATGGTGCTGGTGATATTCTTTTTTTTTTTTTCAAATATTACATGCAGCATCAGTTTTTCCTTGTCCTTTGACTTAATTTCTGCCCATTGCTGCACTTCCTATGCTCCTGAAATATTGTTTGCTCTTTCTCCTTTTTCATCTCTCCCTCCTCCCTGTTTTTGGCAGTGGGCTTTAGTGGCTGCTTTTCATTTCCTATATTTTTCTAGGGTTTTTTTTGAGACCTTGGATTCAGCCAGCATTACCATATCAGGTCTCATGAGGCCATTCGTTCCCTCCCCCCCCACTTCAAAGTCTCCACAAATTAAACAGCAGCTTTCTGTAAACTAACACTTCTAAATTACTTCTAGTCACACTTTCCACCATATTCTGCTTTGCTAAGGAAGATTTAAGGACAAATCTCAATGGTTTGCCTGCCTGAACAGGTTATCTATTTTTTTTTCCTTCAACTCCCCTCACAGCAAGATATCAGCAGTAAAAAACACCATTCCACAGGGAATTTCTATCAAAAACAAGCCAGTTCACTTTCACCTGGGTTTACCACAAGACATATAGTGAGGAAGATACCACAAAAGATACTTTCTGAGACATAACTAAAATGGGAGGTTTGGATAAATGTTCACATGCACTTCATTAATGTGCATATGCAATACCAAAAAATATCTATATTAAGTCTCTCATTTTGATGCAGTTGTAACAGGCTGAAAATAGGTTCTTTTGTTTTGTTTTCAGAACAGACCAAAGGCAAGCAGAAAAATGTTCACAGTACTCAATTCAACAAGGATGTGTTGGTGGACTTTTTATGGACAGGAAAAAGTAGAAAAGCAAGAACCTGGGCAAAAAAACCAACATAACCGTAGCTTCCCCTTAGGTGTGCTAACCATCTCTGCAAACAGAACTCTCGATGTCTTCATTTTCCATTGACAGAGGTTTGAAGTTCAATCCATTTAATGACTGGTCTTTCTAAGGCTGAACTAAAAATTAAAAGCAACAATTTTTAATTTTTTTTAATGACTGAACATGGAAAGTGCAGAATATATAGTATAAATATGCTACACTCTGCACACATACTGTTAGGGGCACTGGACCACAAAGAGATTGCATTCGAAGTGTGTAAACAGCACAAAGCAACCATGAAGTGTTGAGAATGCATCTTTGAGAACTCTACCACAACAGTAGCTCTGTTCAAATTCCTACACCCTTCCTCTGGACAGACCACTTTCTACTGAGGAAATAATGTTGAAAAAGTATTAGTTTTAAAAGGGGTATGTCTGAAGGTTAAGTTGCAACAGGCACTGTTTCAGATATTCCAAATATTGATGTAGCCACTATTATTAAATGGTATTAACAGAAACAGGGCAGTCACAAGTCACTGGAAGGACACAAAGTAGTTCAACACCACTTTATGCTGCTTTCTCTTGAGCTTCAGACTCTCAGATGCACAGCACAGACTACCAGCTCCTCTTTCAAAAAGGCCTATCATCAACTCCTGCATCAGTTTTGTTTGTAGCCTTATGTGAAACAAGTATGTTATGATGTCTGTGGACATGAAAACCAATATGAAACACATTCATTCAGAATTTTGGTCAGAAACCCTCAATGACCTCAGTTTAATTAGGACAACTTTATTGTGATTGACGATAGCAGAGTTGTTCATGGAACCTAATTTAGATATGGTGAAAGATGTTACAAAGGATCCAAAACATATTTCGTTATTCACTTTCCCCAAATAATGATTAGGAAAATAAAGTATTTGACCTTCCAATTCATCACCCTAAACCACATCTTGAGCCATAGCCAAAGAATGAACATCAGCACTTTCAGCTTTCTGAACCCATGTCACGTCAGTGAATAGGCTCACTCAGATTTAAAATTTGAGACCACAGCTAGAGTATACAACATACTATTTCAGAGACCCCACAGGAATTTAAGGAAATATCACAAAATAAGTAACTGGTCCTTGGCTTTCTAGTGAAAGAAAGTTAATTGATTCATTTGGGTGATGACTGTCCCCAGGCCAGGGCAACTACGGTAGGTCATTGCTTCAGAAAAGAAAATCAAAGTGCCAGCCCTTCCACTGAATACATCACCAGTTAAGAAAATGCTGTCATTGATTCTTGGACATTTAAGCCCATGGTCACTGAGCAATGCATAAACAGAGAATGGGCCTGACTTGAGACCTTTGAAACCACCTGTATTGATAGTGAGCAGCATACATGACTGAGTATCAAATAAGTGCTGTCAAATGATCCAGTACTAGCATGAGTAATGTAATAATCCAGAAGGCAGTGACCTAAATCTCAAGAAAAATAAACCTCTATTAAATTTTGAGAAATTAGAAAATAGCCCATTTGTAAAGTTTTGAACAAAATAATACTTGATTTTCAGAAGGTATCTTTGGAGTCACAGCTATCACTGTTCTCCTCACTGCAAAGCTCCTTGGTTGTAGTAGCAGTGAATATTCGCACACTGCGAACCCATCTAATAAAAACATGGAAGAAAAGGAGGTCTGTTACAAACTGATTTTATGTGGGGTAGGTAAAAGGAATGGTACAAAATGTCACCATTGGTGACACCAGCAGATGCCTGGATTCATCTTCCATAGCTCAAGGTGTCAAGAAATTAGGTCTATGAATCTAATCACCTTCAGCTCCTGTTATAATCAATGGTGGGAAAATACAAGCACTGCCCAAGCATAATTCATCTGAACTGTCTTAGATATGTCTCAGGCATTTACATCCTGCAGCTACATGAACTAAAATGTTGGACTATTTCACTATAATTAATGTGTCAGTGCCTGAGTAATAAACTCCATTTTCATCATAATCTGCTGTAATTTCATTTTCTTTTGAATAAATGTTTACTTGACTTTATGAGATTAAAGGCTCATGATAGGGGAAGAATCAGAGAAAGAATGTCTCCAAGATCTGTCAGAGTGCCTTCCCCTCTTTTAATTACTGTGAATGTAACACAGTACCAGTAACAATTCTAAAAAATTAAAATAACAACACAGTGGTCACTAAAACACTCATAAAAATTGTAAGAGCATCTGAGGAAAGAGAAGTGGGGTCTGGGCTGTACAATATTTATTATCATTAAATTATATTGACAGTTTAAAGAGAGAAGAAATAAATTAGTTTCTTCAAAATAATCTAGTTAACCTTCCTGCCTCAGTTTCCCTAGTCATACATTGTTTTTTATTAAATACTGGTAAGATTAAGAATGTGCCTTATGTGATCAATATAAAAGACATTATAAATTCCATAGCAGCATGTTTTCCCACCAAGAGTGAAATAAAAATACATGTCTGCTGGCAACTGATTTATGAATAGTTCAGACCTTGGGTTAGGTAAGAATATATATCATAAACTCCCACCTTCTTATATTCCAGTAGATGCAAATACTATTTACTTACCCCATAATTTTAAAAATTACTAAAAGATTTGAAAGCTCCTATTGCTTTTTCAGTCTATAAACTGTATACTATAATCAGTGTATCATTTCAATAATACCCAAATATAAACCTACATATACACAGCATCTCACTTCTGTGCTTAAGGAAGCTGGATGCCAGAAACTTTACTGAAATCCTCTACAACAGATGTGCATTAGAAGTGAAATGCTAATTACTGAATCTTTTCTATAATGGTCTGGTTTTCAGATATTCAAAAGGTATTTAGTCCCTTTGGTATTTGCCTTATTACAACCCCTGACTGTATATCATGCACTGTGAAATTAAAACACTTCATCCCACTCTTAGGTATTTTTTTTTTTCATTTCTGCTGCTGTTATTACCTGAGGCAGAAATGTATATATATGAAAGACTACCTTAGTCTTGTCACTAGTAGTTGTCACACTTCATTCCTCTTCCAAACAAATATATACACACACATGCCCTTGAGGGCTTAATCCCTGACATCTAATGAACAGGCATATATCAACAATATCCTGAAAAATCAGCTATGCTGAAGTCCATTTGCACAGAGGACAGAACTCAAGGCGATCTACAGACTGACTACATTTCTTCTACATAAGAGAAATATTGGCATATACAGGAGTTGAGCTTCCTCGATGTGGTTGAGTAAGGTTCAGTCCTTGGTTTCATTTGTTGGTCAATATCACAGAATCACAGAATTGCAGGGGTTGGAAGGGACCTCCAGAGATCATTGGGTCCAACCCCTCTGCCAAAGCAGGTTCCCTAGGACAGATTTCACAGGTAGGCAACCAGACGGGTCTTGAAGATCTCCAGAGAAGGAGATTCCACAACCCGCCCTGGGCAGCCTGTTCCAGTGCTCTGTTACTCTCACTGTGAAGAAGTTCTTCTACATATTGGTGCGGAACTTCCTGTGCTCCAACTTGAGGTCATTGTCCCTTGTCCTGTCCCCACAGACAACTGAAAAGACGCTGACCATTTCCCCCTGTGTCCCACACTTCATATATTTAAAAACATTAATCAGATTCCCTCTTAGTCTTCTTTTCTCAAGGCTGAACTGTCCCAGCTCACTCAGCCTTTCCTCATAGGGTAGATGCTCCAAGCCCTCAACTGTCTCTATGGCCCTCTGCTGGACTGTCTCCAGGAGATCCCTGTCTTTTTTGTACCAGGGAGCCCAGAACTGGATACAGTACTCCAGGTAGGGCCTGGCCAGGGCAGAGTAGAGGAGGAGGATCTGGGGCCAGTGCCATGAAAACCAATGTGGGTGACTACGAATGACATTCTTTCTTTAAGCTTCTGCTAATCTTAGGAAAACTAAGCCTTTTCAAAACATTCTGTCATAGCAAGTCGCTCATATGACTTAGGCATACATAAAAGTTATGATCATAATCTACGATTACGAGAGTTAATGTATTCCCCAAAGCCACATTTGGAAAAACAGATATTAATGAGTAGAACAGAGAGATACGAATGTTGGATGAGATGAGGAGATAGAGGGCGAACTGAATACACCGGCCTTTGTAAACATTATACACTGCTTTGTTTATACATACCTTAAGCTTACATTTAAGTCTGTCTAATGCTGTTTTATGATTGAAATTTTCCCTCAAAAACTTCTGATTGCTATGTTTTTGGCTCAGTAAAGTTTTATTAAAATTGAGCAACAAGAGGTGTTTCTCATGCTAATGGTATGCTCACAGCTCAGTCTCCTTGTCTGGAGAGATTCCCATTGAAAGTCTTGGATTTGTGTGGAAAGTAGTTTTTATTGCTTCAGATTGCCATAGACCCTTTAGTTGATGAAGACATACCAGAGTTCAGGAAATCACCTCTGTTTCTGCTTCCCCGTATACTGGAGCTAAGAGAAGTAGAACAATATTTAACAACCTGCAGGCTTCTACAAAGCCTTCTCCTCCATTCCTAGCTTATTTCAGGTAGGAGTGCAATTGGAAGAGCCTGGTCCCAAACCAGTTGTTTCCCCCTTTCGTCTTCTGCTGCATACATGTGCCGGCTAACGCCACATCCATTTTGTACTTCAGATCCAGCATGCACACACATAGAGCCATGTCCCATACACATCTGGGGAGAGTGCAAGGAAGAATGGGAAATTATCAGATCTTAATGATGTCTGGTTTATATATTTTGCTCACTGTAAATCCATCCAGGTATTTAAAAAAACCTTAGGGTTTTTACAAAATTCAGCCAAGAATTTCTGTGTTTTCCTCACTTCTATGAGAGTCAGCACACACAGAGTATCATCATCCCTGTAATAAGGACTTTTTGCATTCCTTCTTCCTAAAAGGTGCCATTTCCAGGGACTATGGGAGCAGTAGGCAGGTCTTTACCTTGCACTGGGTTCCGATGCAGGGATGGACTGTTAGACATCCTCACTGGAAATCAAATGATATTGAGTTGTGTTTCAGGGTTATTTGAAAGTTGAATACTTTCCTGAGGAATTGTTTCTGCAGTGATTGCCAATTTTCTGCTTGAGAGGTTTATGATCAAATAGTTTCTGGCAGGAGCTTTTTGTTGGGTTCTCTCAACTGCTGGTTTTCCGAGGACATTTGCTAGTGAATGTTCAAATTTCTTCTGCTGTTTCTGTTAACATTTACAGAACAAATTTCAGCACCTGCTAGAAGATGTGAGGCATTGATAACACATAGATGGAGATGATATGGGATCAGCTGTGGCAGGAAATAATAAATAGAGTACTTTGACTACACAGCGGAAGATAAAGGTACGAATCCAGAGACAGATGCTAAATAATTCAACATTAAAAAGAAAAGGCTTGATATTTATTTTAGACTAACTTCAAAAGGGACCTTACTGGCTAGTAGGACACATCTGTCCCAAATATCCTCCCAGGGTGAGTTCATTTTCAATGCAGTTTTCAAGAAGTGCATGCTGAGGTCACTTTTAGACATCTGAGTATAGCTGTTATGAAAACAAGTCTAAATTATAATATTTATGCTGAGATGCACTTGTGAAATCAGGGGCAAATAAAAATCCACAGTTAACTTGGCACACAGCAGGCATTAAAAAAGTTGCATATGCTGGGGGAGTTAATGCAAAGTTGAATAACCTGGCACTTGCATTGGACAATATTATAATAATAATAACTATTTGATTCCTCTGCTGTATGCAGCAGAAGGCTGACTAAATGAGTCACACTTAAGTTAATACTGGACATAAAAATAAGCCATTAAGAGGCCATTCCTATACCATTTGTATTTACAAGGAAGCTGTTTTAAAACATACAAACTTATAAAATTGAGACTCACTATGGAGACTTGAGATAAGCTGAAAAAAAACCGTAACTACCATTATTCTCTTGAGATAATCCCAGCAGCTGAGGAAGTGGCATGGCCACTACAGTGGTGAGCAAGCAACTTTATTCATTGTGGATTCTTCCTTTCATCATTTGTTTTAAATTGGTTTTGGTTTTCCTCCTAATTGAATGTAATGCTTGTGAGAGTTGGGTTGACAAGGATGGAAAATTAAGTCCAATATGCTCATTCCTAAAATCAGCAAAGCAAAGGCAGAAACTGTTCAGCCTTGCCCAGCTAAATATGCCCTCTGTGTTGTGAGCTGGAGAAGAAACCATTCATGTCACTCCTAAAATGCTCATGTTTTCTCTGATGCAAATATCTTGTTCCAGCAACTGCATTAAAGCCATGTATTTACTGGGTAAATATAGCTCTCATTCACTTTCAGAACCAATTATATCTAACCTAGACATCTATCTGTAAATCATTGACTATTATTATAATTGTCAGTCTTATCTCTATTATTATTATTATCATCATCACTCCATTCAGAGCCAACAGACTACTTTGTGACAGGCTACATACTGTGTATATATATTTAGAGAGAGAGCATACTGGCTATAGTAAAAGACAGACCTCAATCTGAGGTGGACTAAGGCCACACCTCAGGAATTCTCAACTGAGAAAAGCCATTACGTGCCAGTGAATGTCCTCTCTCAAACCATTATGATTTCCATTCATGAACAAGATAGGTGCCAGATGAAGCAGGACCGTTTGACAGAAGACTCAGAGCACAGACAAATTTAGTGACTCTCCAGTGCTCACTGTAAGGTAAGAATTAAGTGCAGTCTTTATTACATTTATTTTGTTTGGGTCTTTTTCTCTTTTCCTTCCATCCATGTGCAGCTCTATATCAAGTACTCTGCTCCTTCTAACATGGCAATACCTGGCTCATGAGAAGCATTAGGTAGACTTGAATGACACAACCTATCTCTCTGTGCTCTCTTCAGTCCAGGTGAATATGTTCCTACTAACAAGGTTTCTTCAGCCTATGCGGACAGTCCCCTTGAACAGAAAAAAACTCAGTGTCTGAACTGTCTTCCCACCTTCCACTTACCTATTTTCTCTCTTTGTTCCTTTTAGAAGCACTCTTTCATCCTCCTCATGCCACCATTGCCACAGGAGGCAGAATAAACTTTCTTGGTTCACTTTTACTGCTATTTCCTGTGTCATATTTCTTTAAACAGTTTCTCTACCCACACTCTTGAGAGATCTATTTTCATTTTCTTGTGGCCACCACTTACTCAAAGTATTTCGTATCATCTGTTTTGTGGCTTCTTATAGGAATCTGTAACTAATGTTTGCAATAATCCACATCTTTGAGCAACTTTCTCTTGATTTGTTTGGTAATATTATTAGTACTTATAATAATATTAATATTAATAACCTTACTTACTATAACAATAGTAATATTATAGTATAGTAGTGTATGTATACTACTACAGTAATATATATTACTACATATATTGCTTATATGCTTATTACTTATATATATTACTATATTATAGTAATAATATAATAATACAAGTGGGAGATCACTCAATTATAGTTATAAGTGAAAGATCACTCACCTTACTGCACCTTACTTCTTTCCAATATTTGGTACACACCATTTCTAACTCTCCATTCCCAAATATTCTCTTAGCCAAACCAAAGACAAAGACTATTGTCAAATTTATATAGTACGGTACTTTCATTGCATCTTTTTAAGCATTGTTTGTTGGGGTTTTTTTCAAATTTAAACCAGAGGGAAAACAACTTATAAATGCTAAGAGATAATTAGTGACAGGGCAAAGATGACAGGACACTGAGCTTTTCCAACAGGGAAGCAAATGTTTCCTTCCAAGTAAAGGCTGAGGCAGATTTTAAGTTAATTCTTCTCAACAGTGAAAAATCTGTTGAAAACAAGCCAAACAGGAAAGCACAAGGTCCCAGATGAATATGCTTATAACGTTCTGTAACCTTCTCAACAAAGCTAACAAGGCTAATGGTAGCATTAATAGGAGAATGCAAATCAAAAGCAATCCCCGGAGCAATTTATATCCAGTCAGCAAGAGGGAATGCAAGCTGGTCTCTGAAAATTAACACCTTGTCAGGCAGGAATAATGATGAGAGAAACTCAGGATTACAGTTTAGTAGTTAAAGCAGGTACACCAAGACACCCTACATTTTCTTCACTGGTTTCCTGTTACAGTCCTATGGCTTTAATAAATGAGCAAGTCAAAGATCAGTCCCTGCTAATTGGGATGTAGACACTTGCAGGTCTAGCCTGCTATAGAGAGTCACTAATTCTAAATTACTGCTTTCGAACTTGATGTTGGGAGTCATGGTTACAGCACCATGTATGAATCATAAAGCTTCAGAGGAGAGCACCTATGAAGTCTGCTGTAATCCACATACGAAGAGGGAAAAAAAGAGGATGCACTGTGCTGCGTATTTTCTCATAATTAAATTGGTGTTATGCCACCATGCGGGGCAAAAAAGTGAGCGGGGAAGCAAGCAGTCGACTCAGTGTGAGTGATAAAGCAACCTTCAACTTTATTGTCAACCAGTCTCTCTTTTATACAATAAATGATAATTATGCCTACTAATCAACTTATCATTGACTAAGCAATAAAGGTTACATTTACATGCTCCTCCTATTTGTGGTTACAGCTCTGAGGGTCCTTCCTCATTTTTCAGGCTCTCAGTTCCGCTTTAGCTGTTTGTCTTATTCTCAAGGACAGCCTGTCCTTGAGTTTGCAAAGTCATGCTGACAAGACTCTGCGGGCCTAACCCATAGCTATATATTCATAGGCCTCGGACCCTTGCTCGTTCAATGCATTCTGGGAGCCATGTCCCTGTTGCCTTAGCCATTCTCCAACACCACCAGTCTTGGAAGCAAGAAAAAGCAGCTTCATAATGCCAATGGTCTTCTAACAAAACAAAGCAGATATGTATTCAGTCCTTCTGGCAATGTGGAGAATGTGGAGAATGGGTGCCTTAAAATTGACTGTCTCCAACTAATGGTGATTTCTTGGGGAATCACAGGAACTTATTCAAAGTATTAGATGAAATGTTAGCATTCTGGCATGGTGTGAAAAACTGTTATAATGTTTTGAATAATAAAGTACTCAAATAGCATATAGCAAATTACAGAACTGACACTATAACGTCAAACATGACAATACACATATCTCTGTGTCAGGACATTTTGGAACTTAGATTTTAGAAGATTGACAACTTTAGTTTTTATTTCTATATTTCTCCTTGTATTCTGTAAGTTAAAGCATTCCTTGTTCTTATGTCACCTAATCAACTGGGTTTTTTTTCTGTAAGGGCTTTAACTCTTAGTACCACCTCTCTCATTGCCAATGCATACTTTCAAGACAGCCATGCAGTTAACCACAGTGAGTAAGAGATGCTGAAAAAGAAGTATGTCATATCCTCCATATGTGTTACATAAAGAAATCTTTGCCTATGTCTGTCTATACTACCACACTGGGCAAGGAACATAACTTTCACTTTCTGCAAAGTTGGGACACCTCACTTGTTACCTCCCATGAGGTAATTAATTTATTTATGTGTGATTTGTACCTTTTTCTTGGTCTTTCTAAAGGTACATAAAGAATCTTACAGGACTGCAATAAGTGCTGCATGGTTATATGTAGTCAGCGATGCATTGATACAAGTACTTTAAATATTTATACATCACATCTACCCTATACCTCTCATCTTCCTATCTATGCCACAAAATTTAAATTCAAGAATACATTTAGATTCTTTACTCAGATGTTTATAAAATAGCTATATCACCTTTGTATACTCTTTTTCCCAGGGAAAAAGCAGACTTGCAACCTATGATGTCTGCTGGCTATGCCCATTAGCAAACACATGTTGTGTAGAGGCATACTTAGGCAGCCCTGTGAACATTAGCCTTTCTCTCAAGGCACTTTGTGCAATGGCCAGTTTTTGTGAATTACAGATTTTCAGTCCTTGAAAAAAAAATTGCCTTGTGATACAATGCTGATGTTATCTGACAACCAGTGTTAACTCTTAGTAACTGTTTCTGTCACCCTCGTAACCCAGCACAATAAGTATAACTGATCCATTTGTGAACAGTCTGTGCTAGCTGATATAAAGACAGTGTCATCAGGCCCTGGCCATTTTGACGGGAGAACAGCTAGTAGCAGCTGTATAAGCCCCCCAGACCCTTGTGCCTGCTGTAACCTCACAGCAGCATCCTGCCACCAGTGCTGAACATGGGACAGGATGCCAGCTTCATCATGCCAAACATGATTAAAATGGAGACCTGTCAAACTGCACACTTGTCAGGGAACAAGGTCTGTTTTCAAACTTCCAGGCACCCAGTGAACACTAGACTCTGCCACAGGAGATGGAGTTAAAGCCCAGCCCTGACTGGGGACACTTCTGCAGGAGATGATGTCACCAATCTCACAGTTACTTATGGAAATTCTTCACAGTGGTCCTCAGCACCTCATCTGAACCTGAACTTGAGGAGAACTGCAGAAGGATTAACCATCCCTTGCTTTAGGCCATTCTGGCACTATACAAAAGGAACCTGGGACAGCTGCTGGAAGTTCATTGACTGATATCACAAATCCTTAATTATCAGGATATACCCAGGGCTTTAAGGTTGCCTCTCAAGTCCACTCTATATGGATACAAAAAAATATTTGCACTCTTTTATATGTTTAACAAGCAATCATATTGCTTAACTGAGTATTGTTCACATACGATCTATTTAAGAACAATTTTTTTCCTAAAATTACCTACTTAACCCCAACACATAGAGGCAAAGATTAAAACGTTGGTATATTTACTAGTTAATTACTATTACTAAAATATTAATAGAATGTTTATTACCAACTCTGTTTCTTTGATACCAGATCTGGGAGTTATCTTGCAGACATAAAAAACAGGCCGAGTGAATTGGCACTTAGTACTACACAGAGGTAATAAGAAGACCCAGGTAGCATTTGAGTTCAAAAGAAAAAAACATATGTAGCTGTTCTTTATTTATCTATACAAAATAATATAGACACTTTTTTAGTATGTTTGAAAAATATATCAGTAGGATTAAAAGTGCACAGAAGTGGCAGCAATCCAGAGAGATCTTCTGGAAGATCGAGGGAGAAAAGAACTAGACATGATAGTTAGCAAGTTCTTTTTCTTACACAACTTGAGTCATTCAGAAATTTTGTCTATAGAACTTCTGTGAACCAGCTGTTGCCTCAGTGGAGCTATAGGACCCATTGTAAGAATAAGTGAGAAACCTGCAGTAGTCAATATGAAAATTGCAACTCTTCAATAGCAGTGAGTTTAACAGGAAAGTTTTCAGTCCAGAACTTATGAGCTACCCTGAGAATAACTGTAAAGCATATATGTTTCTTAAACTACTGCTATTCAGTCCAAAGAGATTACAAGTCTAGTTTCTTGCCAAGCCCTTCAAGCTAAGCTTTGCAGGTCTTAAATACTACATCAGAGACTCCAATCTATGCTCATAAAATTTCTATTTTCTTTTTATTTTTTGAGGGGAAAAAATAAAGGACTATTGTTTGATACTTCAGATTCCAGGAAAGTTCTGAATTTTTTTAAATGCTACAGATCTCTGTCATGTGTATGTATAACTGGGATCAGACAGGTATTCTACTTCAAGTAATGAGACCTCAGACATAGCAAACTTTTTGTTTTAGACTATAAGATATTCCTGTATTTTTATTTAGTGGCAAGAGAGAGTAAGAACCTTGATTTGAAGATATTTCCTCTAACTTCATAAACAGTTTAAATTGCCTCGTCCTATCTCAAATTTTTATTCACATATTTAAAATAGATCTGAAAATATCATCAGTAAACTATCATGCAACACCCAAGAAAAAAAACCCTTTGTCCTCTATGGATCATTTTTATTGATTTTTTGGAGTTCAAAGTCCACATTTGAAGTAGGAATGATTTGCAAAACTAACAGAAAGATTCATGAGTAGAGGAAAAAATCATAACAACAATTTGCCCACTGAAGCTAAGTGGAATCAGGGAGCACTGAGATTAGGAAAATGGTTTTTCAGACTATCACAAGGAAAGCTCTTCAAGAAGAGAAGCATTTATTATTGTAATTATCATCTCCATTATTAAGGATAATAATATTTTTAAAATAATTCTTATTTTAAGAGTATGGAGAGACCTCAAGTAATCAGATACTATTGTGTTAGACATGATGTAAAGTAGATGTTAATGTCACACCCAAGGAATATGTCTACACTGCTAACTATATCCCTCATCATATGCAAATGGATGTACCTAAATTTTTTGAAGAACGTAAGTTACAAGTGTGTTTCTGCAGAATGAGAGAGATACATTGGTATTCAGATAGTGTTGACCCTAAAATTTTCTGGCCAAATAAGCCAAATTCTGAAGAGAACAGCATGTAGCAGGGCAAGGGAAGGACTAGATGGCTGTGGTGAATATGATGTAGCTCCTCTCTGGAAAGAGAAAGCTAATTTTGAGAAGTACTTAACAGCTTTAAAACACAATTGGCAGGGCAGAAGATTCAAGAGAAGAGACTGGAGGGGCTGGAGAGCCAAAGGAAGAAAACAACAGAAAATAAGACCCTCTTCTAAGGAAGGACAAGCACCCGGATGCAAGAAACAATACCAGAAGCCAGAGTGGATGAAGATCAGAAGAAGCCCAAGTCCATGTGTTACACTTAGGACACATGGAAAATCTGGTCTAGGAGCAGTTTTCCATAATCAGTGTAGAGGTACGTCACTTAACATTTTGGCCAGAGACAATTAATTCTCTGGAACTCTTGTCTTCACAGGATAAAGAGAGGAATGAAGTAAAAAGGTAGATGGGGAGAAAAGGAATACATTTTCTTAAAAAATAAGCAAAATGGAATACTTTTGCTCAGTAAAGGACAGAGAAAGTCTTCATTTCCTAATGACTGGATCAAGCATTCTGAACATGCTAAGTCCTCATATAGTGTCCAGTTTGCAAAGGAATACAGTGATAATAAACTGATATTCTGTCCTTTGTATGTCTGTTAAAAACAGTTTTCTCCAAGCTCTGAAACTCTAATCATGGCCAATCAAACTGAAAGTTACTTGACCTCTTTGGGATGGGTTCCTCTCTTGACCAGCCTCCCTGATGTTGCAATTCAGTGTAGACCAATTTCAAAAGGCTGCAAAACTTGAGGAAAGACAAAAAGAAAATAAAAAATAATGAAGTGTCTGTAGTGTCATGTTGAAACATGAAGACAGACATACGTTCTGAATGGTTGCAATAGACACACCCACAGAACAGCTACATCTCTACAACACTTGCTTGGCCAACAGACTAATTCACAAAAGGGTGCTGACTATTCTGTCACTAGAAAATAAGTACAAATTTAACAAGAAAAATATCTAAAGGAAAACCACACAGTGCTGTCAAATAAGAATATTGAATGCCTTCAGGTTAACTTTGTATATAACTTAATTTTTCATCAATCATCTTATGCATTAGAAAGTCTGGTGTTTGCATTTAAATTTGCAATTTTTTACTCTCTTGCACTTAAATAAACTCTAATTTGTGCAGATTTACTTAATACCTACTGTAAATCATGGAAAAAGCAGTGCTTGCAAGGCAGCCGTTAAAACAGAGCGCCTTCTCTCTTGGGATGCTATTACTTCAGCAAACATGGATCCAACCTCTCACAGTATGTGGAAAATATGCCAAAGAAATATAGTCAAATGTTAGATTTACTCTCTGGTGACTTTCTCCTGCATGTTGTAGGAACAGTAACAGCCACCAAGGAAAACTGGAGAGGTGCAAAAATATTTAAGTCACTTGCAGAGCAGGAATGAGACCTGGCAGAAATATCGTTGCATTATTCTGTGCGACAAGAGACAAGTAGAAGTGTTCCATGTTTATTCACTGCTCATGCTGTATTAGACATTTGGTGGGTAGCAGCTGTGCTATACCACTGCGGTCTCATATTTGTCTGCATTCCAGTACCACCTTCATTTCCTTGTGACATAGCTTCCTTAAACTTTTCAGCATTTGATGTAAATTTTCCAGGCTTGTCTTTCTTTGCAGTTAAGAGGCAAATCAGTCATTGGTAAATAACAGAATGACATGTAGCAAATGTTGTGAAATTCTATGTGAAAAAAACACCAAATAGTTATAAAATATTCATCAGAGATCTGTAAACAGCACTGAAAAAACAAAAGTTAAAGCTGCCAGCACACTTGCAATATTTCAATGTTTCATTCATTTGCATATTACATACCTCCTCACCTTTTTTCTTTAATAGTAGTATTGGGACTGTCTTTTCTGTATATGCATTTTTTCTGTAGTCTCTAACTGCAGCACACCGGGACTGAAATTTTTTTGTAGTCCTCTAGAAGTGAAATAAACAAACCAATAATTGAATAATTTAAGCGTGTTCAAGCTGGGAAGTATCAACAGCTAGAAAAGACCAAATTAATTATGGACATTTGGTGTCTACTTAAAGTATAGGTTAATATATCTTAAGTACAGTGGCTCTGCCAGCCCCCACCAAAGCAGCTAGGTGGGTTCAGATGACTGCAAAAAGCTTTGCTAAAATTCCTAAGGAGAGGCTAATAATAGAAAAATCTCACATCTTTGTAATTGAGGACGTGGTTTGCCATTGCAATCAGTAGTTATACAGCACCAAAGTCATCTTTATGACTCAGGCTCAGTGTCACAGATAAAATGTTTGGGTTTTGGATGTCATTGTGCAGAACACTGAAAAGTAGTAGTTGATTTGTTGTGGGCTTTTTTCATCAAAGTTTCACTGTGAAGTTATTTTTTTCTGTTTTAAAAGATACCAATACCTGATGAAATTTTAATTGTCTGTAACAGCTGTAAAGATTTAAAAAACCACAAACCAACAAAGAGGATTCTGGTGTGTGTGTGTGTGTGATTGTGGGGAGGGTGTCCTTCATATTTATATCTCTGATGAGTGAATGGGGAGAGAAGATTTTTTATGTGGAAAACCTGAAATAAAACAAGTCTGTGAAAACCTTCCTTTAATCACAAGGAAATATTTTGCCAGATTCATTCTACGAAGCACCTGTGTAGACCCAAGCTGGGTCTGATGTTAGTCTAAGTTAGTGCAGAGATTCCTTGGTCCATGCTCTTTTTTGTGTACGCCAGATATATAGAAGTTGTTAAACATGTAAACTGCATAGCTGACTGCCCTGTGCTGTGCCAAAGTATGTGGGCTATCTCTATCAGATGTATAAAAGCACTGGTGTTAATTCAGACAGCCCTGGTATGCATCAAACAGGTAAATGACTCCCAAAATAAAACATACCTTCTTTGGTTACACTTGAGAAAGTTGATACCAGGAGTTGGAAATCAAACAGTAAAGTAGTAATAACTAGCGTAAAATAATTTTACACAGATGAGAGTTAAACAATAACAAAGTGGGTTCTTTTGAAACTAGTCTAAAGAAACTAGTTTCCATAGATGGAAAGAGGTTAATTAACTATCATTATTCAATAATCCTGAGGACTATAAAAAGCATAAATAGAAATGAAGAGTCCTGTGAGAGAAAAGGGGAGAAAAGAAATCAGAATATCCAAATAGATCAGGGAGCTAAAGGCTCTGAAGGAGGGGATGAAATTACTTAAACTTAGTACTATATCAATTCAGGCCATATTGAAAACAAGCAAACAAAAAAGGAATAATTAAAAACAAAATGAAAGAAAAAGACAAAAACACCTATGATTTTGTGTAATAAGCCTATAGATTTTATTACGGCTTGCCACCTATGTTTCTAATTATTGTAGGTGAACTCAGCTCTTTACATCGTATGCTTGTATTATAAATCTTTGATTGTTTTTTTAATCATAAAGTTTAGTTAGATAATAAAAATAACCCTAATATTTTTTGCCTACAGAGTAAGTTTAAGAGATAAAAGAGATTGATCAAGTTGAGTTTATTATGAGACAGAATTTTAGCCTCAGTTTAAAAATTTTTCTATTAGCATTCCTCTCATGAGCAAATATATATTCAAAAGATAGCAGATCAGCTAGTGCAAAATGGAATTGCTCTATAGTCTTCAGTACAGCCACACTGATTTACAGCATCTTAGCATCTGGCTTATTGTTTCTATTACCATTTTTCTATTACTTGATGTCGCTTCAATTTTCTCCAAAGCCAGAGAGATCTAAGTTATAATAGGCAGTTACTTATACTATTGGTAGATAATAAAAGAAATGGTTCTAATGGCTTCCTTGGCACTTTATGGGTATGCAGCAAAACAAAGACAAGGGTGTTACCCTAATGAGATTGCAATCTATGTTATATGTAGGCTAATACTATTCCCTATTTAAATTTTCCAGTGCATCAAATCCTTAGGTCCTTTGAGACTTCTGCAAACTGTTTTATTTGAATTGTTAGGAGGGAACGGTGACCCAGAGCAGAAATGGATCAAAGTCCTGATGGAAACAGGACTTCACTGAGCAAGCAAAAAATTCAACTTGGAGCTAGTAAAAGACACAGCAAGTTTCCTGGATGGCTTGGGCAAGTGGTTGGAAAACATGAACGAGCTTGTTGCTAGAGATTAAACAGTTTGGAACAGATGACTAGGAAATGAAGAAATAACAGGGAGAAGAACTGTGTGAGGCATGCTGGGATGCAAAAGGATCAGTAATGGCCAGGGAGGCAGTGAGGCTGCTAAAAGAGCCAAGGAGGGAGCATGGAAGTGATCTGAGGCTGATGAAAACTCAGGGAGAGACTAGGACTAGGACCCAAGGGGACAGGAAGTAGGTATGGGAAGGGTTGGGAAAGGAACACTGGACATGGACTGGACATGGGACAGTGGGACTGGTAAGACATACCTGTAGAATGCAGGTTGAGATAGCGCAGAAAAGAGAGTGTTTGAGCAGGGCCAGATCACAGAGGTTTATGCTTGGGGAATGGGCAAAAGGCTGAAGAAAATCCTGCAGAGCCCCAGGGGGATGCCACACCTTCCAGCTCTGTGGTCCTCTGCCCAGTGGCACAGGAAGCAACCACAAACAAAAATTCTCCCCCAGATTTCCAGCCCCAAAAAGTCACTGCATATACTTCAGACATCCAGAAACTTCAGCTCTGTGAACACAATATGGGGAGAGAAAATTTCCAGACATCTTTCCTTCTTTCTGCTTTCTCTGAGGCTGATCATTCTTTCATTATGACTAACATGAAATTCGCCACAGCCTTAAACCATATGCTACATAGCAAAACAATATGCAAGATAAGAAAGAAAATCCTATTTTATTAAAGAAACCTCACACTGGTGGCCAGACTCTGCCAATAGAGTTTTGAAGTGGTGCTTCTGGGAAAGAAAAAAGACACACATTAGTTTATTTCAAGACTGCATTATTCCTCCTCACCTTCTTGGCTTTGATTCAGTCCTCCTTCTTCCCTCATCCAAAACTCCTGCTTCAACCAGCAGATCCAATCCCTGTCACACCCCACTCTAAAACGCACCCCAGAGGGAGTTTTCAGGTTTCTCTGAGATTCATGACTTGTCCCCACAGCACACTCTCTCTTCAGAAGCTGAGCACATAGATAATGGATCAGAGATTTCTCCTGTGAACTGGCTAGTACATCCATTGTCCTTCACCAGGCCTTCAGCCCTGCAGGAAGAGCTGGGGTAAGGAGGAGCCTTGGTATGCCTTGGCCCCAATCTGATGTTCAAGGGACCAGGAACCTTGACACATTGCAGGATGCACGAGCTCAGTCCGGATGCAGCCTGTGGGAAACCATTTTACCAACTTCACATCTGTAAATAGTCAATACAGTAGCCAGCAGTGTAAATTCACTCTTGCCATTCTTCTTGTCATTTTTGTAACTGCCTAACATGACTAACACTATTTCTATCTCTTGATAAAATAGAAATATTTTCATATTCATTTGCTCCATTTTAAACTCAGGAGCATTTGCAGTTGTGTTCAAGATAGATACACACGTGAAAAAGTCTAGAAAACCCACATTGCTTTGTTTAAAATGGATCTTGCTTATTACAGCCTTACAGTGTTTGGTGAGTAGTTTGGAAATTACTGATCTACATGAAACAGGAACAAGTTTTAGTAACTATCATAATGGAATAAACAGGTAGCAAGAGGGAGAAAGTCAGTGAAATGGTTGAAAATTCATGGGGGAAAAGTGTCTTGACAGCTTACCAGAAAAGTCCATTAAAAACCGCAGTCCTTCAGATCAACTACTTCTACATCCCAGAGCTCTTCAGCCCATACAGTTATTTCTTTAATTGTCTCTAAAAACTTTCCAACCATCAGCTGATCTGATGCTTTTGTCTTCTTGTTGTCATTTCTTAAATTCTTAGAAAATATTACTTTTAAAGATATTTTTCTTCTTGTCAAGGATTTTTTGTGCATTTTCTGGATGATAAAAGAAGAAAAAAACCCAGAGAAATCTATGTTTTGCATACAATAGCCCTGAACTTTTCTCCCCCAAAAAAGTCTGACGTGATTGAAGTGTTGAAGATTGCTGTTTGTACTGAAAGAGAAATGGAGGCTGGTTTGTTATAGCAGCGCTCTGACAGACTCCCTTGAAATAGAAGCACTATGCTGCTTTTGCAGCACCAGCGCTGGAGTGATTGACAAACCTGTCACAGCACTTCCACAAACAGCAAAGGCACATGTTTCCAAGTGGATAGCTTCCACAGAAATCTTATACTGCAGCCCAATTATTCCCTTTCTTAAAGAATAATCCTTGTTCCCCAGATATGACTAACACTCCTCTGAATATTTTTCTTCATCTAAAGTTTAGTGGCTTCCTTGTTTATATTTGCAAAATTACATTACATTAATGACAAATCACATATCTTTGAGCCACTTGGTATTTATTATATCAAATTTTATTCTTTTCACTTCGGTGTGGTTAATTCTTTGGTACAATGTGTTTCTTCTAAATCCCTGAGTACTTTTTTCATTAATTATATATAATATATAGACGGATTTGTGGGGTATTTTAACAAGTTTGCATAAAAAGCTTTTGTTTGTGAGTGAAAAGGTGCAGAAGATTAGGAAAAGCTGCTATCTTAAAGTGGAGGTTTGGATGTATGGATGACAGAAAACACAAAACAGACCTTATTTCCCTCTGCATTTAGGCTTGTTCCCTTTTCTCCCCTCTTTCAAACAACTGCCATGGCCTTCAAGCCCTCCACATTTCTGACAACTTCCCAATCCCTTGCCAAGAAACTAAGTTAGTTTTAAGCTTCTGTACTTTGAGAGTCTGTTGAATCTATTTGGTCTCTTGATTGTTGTGTCGCTAAAAGGAAATTGCACATTTAGGCAGCTTTTGTTTCATAATTCAAAGGCAGTGGAAACTGAAACAATAAATTAAAAAGTTCTGAGACTAACAACAGATCAGAGAGATTATCCACATGGATAAAGAGAAGAAGAAAATGTACTAAAATACTCTGAATGAAAGGATGGAGCTGCTAAAAGCTCCATCAGAGTAGCTGAGTCTCTTTAGAAATGTCAAAAAACCTGGAAGAAAACTCAAATGACATTTTCCTCTGCATGTAATGAGGAGCACTGAATGGAAGACATCAGGTATTTTTCATGGTCGGCTGGTTTCACAGCATCTGATTTGCCTAATAGCTTGTACAGAAACTTAGGTACCACTGCTCCCCATTCTATAAATATGTTTCACATGCATTTGATTTTTATCAGAAGAGACTAAGGGAAGGTGAAAAAACAGAGGACTTGAAGACTCATCTGAGGCTGAAAAGTCCACCTCACAACTTCTAAAAACCCAGTTCCCAATTGGATTTAGAATAAAATGGCTCAGAATAAGACCATGTAGAAATCAAGTTTTCATCTACTGCCTTTTGCTGTATAGTGCGAGTTACACATTTCTGTGCAGATTCTGACCTTCCAACCATAAGTGAATCCATAAAAGTACTTTAAAAAGCCCAAGAACCTATGGCAGAAGGGCCAAAAAACCCAGTGTTCAAGATGAACAAAATAATATGCGGCGTGGTACTTCCTCTGCCAGAGCACTGTGTTAGGCAATGCCTAGAAAATAGGAAACATGCAATAGAATAAAGGGACCCACATTATTTCCCACAGATTCCAAGTGCTGCTAGTACACATGCAAGGAGAATTATGACAACCCTGTTAGAACATAAGAGCTCCTCACAGAGCCATAGATGGAGCTCCCACAAAATTTGAGTTGACAGCCCACATGAAAGCAAGTGAAACAGCTCCTAAGCTGAGCATTGGTGTGTAAGTCACTCTGTTGCTAAAGGATTTTTAGCAATTCTGAATTTATGCTCTGAACAATATAAAGTGATATTCAATACTTTCCTATATATTTAATAAAATTTATAACTACGTCATTATAAAAGGTATTTTTCCTACTTTGAAATTATGCCAGTGCCTTGAACATTTGCTGAGTACAAATGGTGATTTAGGGTAGCTATGGAGAAAGTGTTTGGGAAACAAAACAAGGTGACTTTAGAGAGCACCCAGTGCTGAGGAACTGGAAGAAAAAAGTGAAAATCCTATAGACAGCAGATGTTCTCCAAGGAGACTTGCACAATCTACTTTCGGCATTAAAATTTTTAAAAGTAAGACCACTGGCTCAAGGCAGAAGGAACCGAATCAGCCTAACAGTGGGTTGATATAAGAACTGCCATGTCTGGTTTTTTGAGTGACTGTTGCTATCAAAAACACAATGAAAATGGCTTGCCAGCATTAACAAAGGAAACTGGTAAATCATCCTAAGAGCACAACCTTATTCTTTCAGTTAAAAATACAAGTACTGTGGCTGCAGGCAGTAACAGTACAAATTGAAAACAAGCTTAGGAGAACACTAATATCTGCAAGCATATTTTCTGAAGCGTATGATAAAAACACAATTATATCTGATAAAATAACAAAGAAACAGTTGGATAAACTGTAGATGGAGTAGCATTTTAGGACAGAAGAAACAACTAGCCTGTTAGCATAAGGTGGTTGGAAGCTCATTTTCATAGCCATTACTGTGAAGTCAGAGGGGATATCTCAAATCCAAAGGAGTTCTGTTTAAAGACAACAAGAAACATCATATATAACAGATTCTATATAGGTTGTATAAGACTGTAAAAAGGAAATAAAGACCCCAAAACCAAAACTATATTTTACTCTGGCCTTCACTGGATAGCAATACTAGAAATCTATCAAGACACATTATACATGCTAAAACAGAGGCCAGGACAAGCAGGTGAGTGTGTACTGGTGGTGCAGGAAGAGCCGACCCCAAGTATACATAAACACACAGGTTATGCAGAAAACTGTTTTCTTGCATGACTTACATTCCTTTTTCTGTGGAATAGTTTCTTCTGAAAGACAGTGACTGCATATCAAAGATGGTTTATTCTTGGGTGCAGTATATGCAAGGTAACAGTAATGATCTGCAGATTTAGTTACCATTAATTAACAGTCTTCAGCAGCATTTATTTAGTTATTTCATGGAAAGTAAATTTCCTAATTTTCATCAGTCTCAGAATCCCTGATCTGACAGAGTGCTAAATTAAGGGGTAAAAAAGGTTATAGGGTAAGAAACCAATTATACATAAATTTTTTTAGGAACAGGGTACATGGCAGATACAGTGAAATACAAGTTGCTACCTTCTGACACTAATCTAACACAGCATGGGGAAGAAGGAGGTCTTTGACATCAGAAATGCAGGAAAGAAGAATTCAGTGTATGCAGAAATGTAAGGAGAAGTCAAACATAGCAACAAGAGTTAGCATAATATGGGGTCCTAGAAGCAGCGATGGCTTCGGGTAAATGATGAAATATGAATTTCATACAAGTACTGTGGCTGCAGGCAGTAACAGTTGCCCAACAGCTTGCTCACAGCCTTGTAAGGCTGTTATCCCCCCAGGACACATCCCGAGGAGGAACAGACTTTTGCACTTTCACCAGCAAACAGAAGATGAAAGAAAAGCGTGCTCAAATTTATCTACTAAGGTTGCACACAGATAAAAGTCTCAGATAGACAGGTAGGTCCCAAGACATTATATTGTCAGGACAAATGAACTTAGTAGCAGAGTCTCTAAAGTTAAGTGTTGCAAATCTGAGCATTGCAATGCCTAGGATCTGATTTTATAGCAGGACCTGTGTTTTGAGGCAGAAAAAGAAAAAAAAAAAATAGCAAGAATAGGACAAACACAGATACCACAGGAAAACAAAGGATGGGAGAGGAGGAATTAAATCATACAAGTAGGAACTACAAGACCCTGTACAAAATATTACTTTCATCTGTTAACTTTTACCTCAGGGATGAATGAAGCATAAAACCCCAAGATGGAGTCAGAGAGGGTGTCAAGCTGTAGGAAGGAAACACTTAATTCCCAGTCAGCTAATGAAAAAAAAATTATATAAATCCCGATAAGTGTTACTGCTTTTCTGTGTGCCCTTAAAAGAAACACTGTTGTTTGGAAGTGTGTAACACAGAGGTTAATACATACAAATGAGCAAATGAGCAAAAGGCTCCTTTTAAAGTATTTTTTAATATTTTCCCTACAGCACTATCAGAAAGGATATGGAAAAATTGCTCTCTCCTAATTCATAGGGTGTTTGGAGGATTAATTAGTTAATGTTTATACAGTGCTTTGAAGATCAAAAGCACAGTATAAGCACCAAGCACTATTGTAAGAGGCCACAAGAAGCAGGAAATGAGAAACCCCCATCTCATAAAAGGACAGAGTTTGGTGCTTGTTAGTTATCAAGTTTTCCCCTCATTTGTTAGGTCTTTCACTCAGGGAGACCATCTTTATGTTCTTCCTTATGTTGCTATGGGTTACATTTCAATGGCTCTGAACGAGAGCTGGTCACAATAGCTCTTCAGACCATTAGACAGCTGGAAAGAATATCATAATATTACTGCTACTCAGGTGCACCTTTTGCTTCTTTGCAGTGGAGAAAAAAGTAGGGGGCAAGATTCAGTGACTTGTTTTGGGTGTTACAATCCTACCACTCATGTAACCATCCAACAGTCTAAAACAGTGGTAGTGAAGAAATACCACAGAGCAGAAGATGGAGTCTGATCTGATTCACCATCAGATGGAGTCTTTAAGCTGCTCTTCACTTTTATCGGCACGTTGGGGTCAAACCCCAGAGCTGCAGGAGTGCAGTATCTACAGCAAAGGTTTCTGATCTGTTAGGAAAACCAAGTCATCAGGAAGCCCGTTCAGAACCAGATATTTCCAGGTGGAAAAGGAGAGCTTGTCCAAGAAATCTCAGAAATGGAAGTTCTTTCCAAGTTGTTTTATGCAGGAACTCTTATTAGATAATGACTGTGGTCCAAGCTGGCCAGAGACAAATTACATGCCAGGCCTCATGGTGCTACATGAGCAGGAACTCCTTCACTGGGAATCTCTTCTCCCAGCATAAATTCAGGGAAAGGATCCAAAGCTCTTTCTAGCTTCTTGAGCTTTTTTAATACAATATTTCAAGAGATGTCCCTGCTTTCTAATCTGCTCACTGTGAGGCTTCACTTTTCATTTTGAGTGTTTCACTTTTCTCAACTAAATATATTTCACTAGACTCAACTAAATATATTATTTTAATTTGGGGGGAAGGAGGCAAAAAAAAATCATTAAGGGTGTTTTAGTATTCTGCCTTGCACTACATACATTCCCAGTTGCATTTACTACTGATGAAATTGCAATCTAGAGTTCTTACATCTTTTATGCTCAACCATGCAGCATGCATACCCTAAGGAAAAACAAAGCACATGAGTTTTAAATGCCTTCAGGGGAGTGTTCCGTACCTCTGCTGAGATATCCCATTGCTATGCTTGCCTCCTCAGAGTACCTCGAATTGAACTGCTTCCTCTGCAAGGAACATAAAAATCATCAGCTTTACATGAAGAAAGTGATGATCCTTGGGAAAGGAAGAAGAGCACAGGGATTGCAATAATCTCCTAAGGCTCCTGGGCTGGGCTGATATTTGGTCTGCAATGGACATCCTGTATATCTGTTTTAATGCATACTGTGCAGAGCCTTGGCCTTCCTCAAAAAAAAATTAAATTCCTGAGAAGAAAAATTTCTACCCAGCAACAGAACAGGATTCCCTCAGAAACTTGTTATCCCAAAGCTTCATAACAATATCCTATTTTACTCTTTACTTCTACTTGAACTGGATCACTTCAAAACAGTTCAGTAACAGTTATTTTGGTGTTAAATGACTGTATCTTAAGTAAAACTATTGGGGTACAGGAAAAACCTAATCTAACTTGACTGTCAGATGTATCATAATTAATTTACACAAGGGCACGGCAGCAAAATAGTTTAAGTGTTTTGCTTCACGTCCTACTGTTTGAGTTCAAGACTGGTTGGGGACAGTCAGAAAGACATGTTCCCATTTAAGCTGGCTCCAAAGCGATATCTTATCGTCAGGCAGGAGACTTCAATGCTGGCCTCATTATTCCTGTTAGCATAACTGGAAACTGGCACAACTCTACTTAACCCAGATTAATCTGTTAGTCTGGATCGGCTTCAAGCAGCCTGCAGGTAGCAGTAAGTCTGGGAACACTGAACAGAGAATTTGCTTAAAAGTCTCTTCAGCTGTAGACTACTCAGTTACTACTGATTTTATGGTAACTATAAGTTACTAGAAAAGCTGGAGTGCTTCCCAGACAAAGTTTATATGGGTTCAAAACCTTGCTCAGTGCAGAAGTGCACTCTGGAAGTAATGAATCTTTTCTAGTGCTAGAGGTAACAGACTTGAGGTCCTGTTCTTTTCCTTTCAATAAAACTGGGGCAGATTCACTAGTTTCTAAAAGCTAAAGGTTTGTACAGAACAAAAAAAAGAAAAAAAACCCCAAACCAGCATGTCAAGTCAGCCCTGTCTATATCTTCCTCCATCCCGGGAAGAGAAAGTTCTTAAAAGGATTAATAGTTCCAAATGGATGTTGGAAAAGTTGTAATCTGCATTTAAATAGAAAGATTCCCACACGCCCAGGTATTCATTTTTCTTTTTATAGCGGGGCTAGAGCATTTTTCAGGTGTACGTTTTAATGTTAAAAGGACACTGTGGTGCAGCTCTGTGGTTTATCTCACTAGGACACAGCCAGCTGGGTATAGCTTTACCTGCCAGAGGAATGTTGAATGCTTCTCCTGAGCAACATCCTAAAAAACAAATACAGCTAGAAGGCAGAATTGTGTGAGGATGTTATTGTGCAGCTAATGTAGAAAATGCACTCGATGATGCAGCTGAAGGACCAGGTTCATAGAAGCTCATGTGCAGGGGCAGAACCAAGCAAAGTATGATTTGAGAATGATGACCTGGACAGAGCTATCTGATTCGTGATTCGTCAAATCACGTCTCTTGCTATTGCAGATAATTAATTCCTTCCCCACATACGAAATGGCAACACAAAAAAAACCCAAACAAACCAGAACCCCAAAACCCAAGCCATAAATCCCCAAAAGAAAACCCGTAGTAAAACCAAGTCCGCTGAGATTTTATACTAATGTACACCTGAAAAATAAAGCAGTACAAAGTCTGTGCAATTCCCAGTCAAAAGCCCAGGGAGGCCACATAAAACTGATAGGCATAAAACTCAAGGGATTCAAAGGAATCTGAGTGGATTTCCCTGAGTATGTAAAACCCCTCACTGCACTACTGATGAGTTAATATTCTGATAACTATGTCAGGTGAAATTGCTTAATTAGAACTCTAATTAGTTTCCAACCATTCAGAAAAAAAAAACATTAAGAAGAATCTCATATTTTAATTAAGAATTCATTTTTTTATAAGCAGGTGATTTTATCAGTCACTGACAGCTACATGGAGGGTGGCATATTTATGTGTTTATGTTTTTGCATCACTACATGCTCACACCCGCAATTAGGTTGTATGTGTGACATATTTAAAGCTCAGTTCTGACAGATGCTTAATCGCATGAGTAATCCCATGGGTTTCATGAGTAAATGTGGTGTAGAGACCCATTTAGACTTCACTGCTATTATGTGAATTTCCACTGTGATTATGACCCCATAGATATGGCTCAGGCCCCACGTGTCATACGTTTCATGTTTGGGGAAGTCACCAGAGTCCCATATAGCCAATGAGGTTGTGGTTCCTCTCACGCTGCTGAAATGTCACCTAATCTCTGGCAAAGCAGCAGTGAGCACAACTGGATCAGGATCGCTTTATAACTGAGCTGAGCTTTGTGTTTCTAGGTATGGAGAGATGAGACCCAAGTATTTTTGTGGACTCATGTAGACTTCAGTGCTGTCTGCACATACCTCATGGTCAGAAATGAAGCTTCTAGACACATTCTCAGGCCTGAGAAGACTTTATACTCCAAAGACACGATAGCTATTAAATATTTATTAAAATATGAACAATTCTAAAAAATTTGATGTTAATATCCATAATAATGATGTTGTTTTTCATACAGAGGGTAATGTGCAGTGAATGTGCAATTTCAATGGCAATTAGGTGAGATATGAAAAGAAAATCAGTCTGAAGTACTAAACTAACATTCCCTTCCCAGCCCACCTCCAGCCTTTAAAATGCAGAAACTCCAACTGAGCATTTGAGATACACTAGTCCCAAATTTAGACAATGTGTTACAACTGAAAGCCCATGGCTTTCAGCCTGATCCACGGGAGGGCCAGCATTCTTCTCTTCACTCCTCCGCTGCTTACAAATCTTTCCTTGTTTTCCTCCCTTGAAGAAAAATGCTTAAAAGGGGAACAATGGCACCAGAATAGAAAAACAGCAGCTGGGGATCATAAAGATGACATCAGCCCAAGGTCTGGGACAGATTTTATTCTTCTGTAAGTGAATAGGCAACAGTGTTTACTTTATAACCAGTTTGACTTCAGACCACTCCAGGTATATGCAGTCACATATAAAATTCCAGCACAGACACCTCTTCTTTGGGTGAGCTGATCAGTAATATTTATTAAACTGTCTTACTGTCCTTGCTAGAACCTCCTCATGTTTACCATAATATAATTCCATTTGGTTGTCAGATCATTGTTTTTCTCTTATCATGATCAGATTATACTTGAAAGTTCCTGTTTTGAAGGATACTTCATATTTCCTATAACTTTAAAACATACCCTAAGCAAAATTTATTGAAGAATTGCCTCAATTCGGAACCCATCAAGGCAATATAGCAGTGAGGAAGATGCTAGCTTTGTCATGCTCTATATTGGGTGACCTCTGCAACTCACAGCCACCGATTTAGTGAATTTTAAAGCAAGGCACACAAAGAATGTTTTTGGCTGCTTCATATACAGCCCATGTTGCCTGTATGTAGGTTGTTTTGTGAGAAAGCTGGCAATCTGCATTGATCTGGAATATGGCTTGCCAATTTGCAAATAAAAGCCCAAGGAAACAAAATGCTTAGAAATCATGGGCATTTGACAACAGAATTCTAGTTCACTAGGTCTTTCCTTCTACCCAAAAAGTAAACATGGTGTTAGGGTTTGTTTGTTGGCTAACCAGAATAGAATAAGCATGATATTTCTTATCTTTCAATATTTCATAGAGTATTCTGATCACTGCTTTAAATACACTAATAACTGTGCTAGATTTCATTATTTTTCTTCTCATGGCCATATTCTCATTTGGCAAAGGTATAAATGGATTCATTTCACTCAGCGAAGAAAAATGCACTCAGTATTACTACTTTTTCAAGTATCTCATGAGTGTGCCACATATATAAAATCATATCTCGGTGTTGCCTATGTGAAGCAGGTTGATTTCCATCTCACTCACACAGTCCATTTATATTATCTATAAATGTAAAACGTTCCAATTCCTAATTGATTTCTTTGCATTTATAAAAACTATATCATACCTATTGTACAGACAGTAATGAGAAACCTTACATAAAGTACAAACAATCAGCAAGCAACAAGGAAAAGGTACACTCACTGTCAGATTAAATGTCCATCCCTTTGTTTTTTACTGAGGACAGTTCACTGTGCCTCAAAGCCCTAGGAGAAGCTTGCTATAGATCAGCATGCCCTGGGGCTGTCTTGGCCAGATGGGGGAATGAGCTCCAAGAATTGATGAAGAAGGCAGCTGGTTGAGACAGGGACATCTCACGGTGAGTAAGTCTAATGTGGTTACAGCAGAGGCACATGGACAGCAGGAAATTAATTCTTTTGTTGCAGCACCCAGAACATTAAAATATTTATAAATGATACCCAAAATCTTAGCAAATGAAACATGCTTTTCATCCGAGAAGGGATATATGCCATGACATACTAATGGTTGAATTCTTCCCAAATGTGAATGACATCCTACTCCTTGAGCACTGAGAATATCACATGCTGAACTGCCCCTGTTATACCCTCCTGCGTTCAGTAACCCACAGTGAGATTTAGCATTCTCCTAGAAGCACTTTTTGCAACAGCTTGCGTTAAGATTTTCTTTAAAACATTTGATTGTTTGTTATCAGACCAATGATCTCCAAGTGGATATAAGGCATCATCTTGTATTTTAAACTTTGGTGTCTGAGTCCATGACTCAGTGTGGTATCTTGGAAAAGGAAGTTTTATGAAGTTAAAAACATATGCATGTTTTATAACAGTGATAACTTCTTATGAAAAAGTGATATATTTTTATTATATAAGGGACATTGCTAGTACATAAGGGACTCAGAATGCTCAGTGATTCAGCGCCTGGTATGTACTTAAAATGTTTTGTAGAGTACTTCAGTGTGTTTGCCTAAGAAGTAAAAATTGCTGTAAAAATGTAAGTTGCGGTAATGGTGTTATTGCAAGACATTTTTGCCAGCCACAATGAATGATTTCTAAATGCCACTGTGTGATTAAGCTGTAAGGCACAACAGGTTATATTACAGTGTGAAGCCCTAGGTGTGCTGAAATTACCTTTCAACAGCTCACCCGGGAGTATCTCTGGGAGATTACAACATGACAACTTTACTGGTTTTTAAAAATGAATAAATGAAGTCATTAAAAAGCATTTTTTCCCAGATAAGTGAAGTGCCTTCCATCACCCAGTGTGCAGTCATTAGGTCTAATGTGCTTTTCTGCAGAGATATTTCAAAATGATCCAGGGTTCCCTTCCTTGCTATTGTGGCAATAGGAAGATTTGTTACAGGAATTTTGGTTTTCTCTGAACGAAGGATGTATGCACAATTATCCAACATGCTCAATTTTCAGATTCTACAAAACTGCACTACCAACAGGTCCACTATGTTTTCTAAAACATTTTTTGCTCCAAAGCTCTTGGTATTTCTCACCATAAGTTTTTCTTCCTTATTTCCTTCTTCCAAGAGCTAAGAATATGAGAGACCTCACCAACAAGGAGGGGCTGATGGGGAATGTAAAGATCAAGGGCAGCTTTGGCTGCAATGACCATGAAATGGTGGAGTTCAAGATCCTCAAGGAAATGAAGAGGGCACACGGGAAGCTCACTACCCTGGACTTTGAGAGAGCAGACTTTGGCCTCATCAGGAACCTGCTTGGTAGAGTACCATGGGACAAAACCCTGGAAGGAAGAGGGTCCGAGGAAAGCCGGTAAGTATTCAAGGATCACCGCCTCCAAGCTCAGGAGTGATGCATCCCAACAAAGAAGTCTGACAAAAGTGACAGGAGACCTGCATGGATGAACAAGGAGCAAACTCATAGACAAAATGGAAGCCTACTGAGGGTGGGAGGGAACCCCGGAGGAAGGCAGAGTAATTAAGTTGCCAGGGATCAGGTTAGGGTATGTCAGTGATAAAAAGAAGACTACAAGAAGTCTGGAGAGGGACTTTTGACAAGAGCAGTTAGTGTTAGGACTCACCTTGGAGGGGATTTGCTGCAAGCAAATAATTAAAGGTGTTTAGCTATTTACAAAATCTGAAAACCATAGAATGATTTGGGTTGGGTTGGAAGGGACCTCAAAGATCAATCTCGTTCCAACCACCTACCATGTGCAGAGACACCCTTCACTAGACCAGGTTGCCCAAAGGCCTATCCAACCTGCCCTTGAACATTGCCAGAGATAGGGTATCAACAACTTCTATGGGCAACTTTTTCCAGTGCCTTGCTACCCTCAAAGTGGAGTGTTTCTTTTTTACGTCTAATCTAAATCTATATTGGTTTAGTTTAAAACCACTACCCCTTATCACTACACTCCATGATAAGCAGTCCCTCTCCATCTTTCCTGTAGGCACCCTTCAGGTATTGGAAGCTGGCAATAAGATCTCGCCAAAGCATTCTCTTCTCCAGAGGGCACATCCTCTATCACCTATGTCATTTGAGGGCGAAAAAATACTGCTCTGAGGTAAAGGAAAAGCATATTCCAAAAGTTAAGACAGTGTGTTAAAATTAATTTGAGAGGATTTTTTTGGTCTCATTGTGGCTCACATGCTGTTGCTAGAAAATGAAGTTAAGATTAATTTCCACTATGCCGTGTGTGTATTCCAAACTTGATTTTAGAAACATGCAGTTTACAGACACTGAAGTATATCACCTTGTGCAGTTGGCTTTGAACATTTTGAAGAATAGTACCTTTTCACATTTTATTTTGGCACCTGGATTGGATTGAATTATTTGTTTTGATGGAAAAGGCTGTAAGAAGAAATTTCTCCACTGGGAAGAAAAGAGTTGCCATAAATTTCATGGCATATATGCAGTTCATATGGGGAAGCATTTAATACATATATCTCTCCCTCTGTCAAGTGATGCAGAATTAGCTAGCTTGGTCAGATGTACTGCATAAGTGAAAGACAAGTGTTTCATAGCTGTTACAGACTCACAGAACTAAGGGATAGAAATAACATGTTCCTTTTTTTCAGCTGTCCTCTGCCAACACTTCGATTTACTACATTCTCAAGTGTTTTAGCAGACTAATTTTTAAATGATTCACTGCTGGAATTTCTACTGCTTCCCTCTAGAGACTGTATCACTCTGATAGATGTCACAGTTTGAAAGTGCATCAGCAGACAGGCTCAGATAGCTTTCGTCCAGTTTCATCTCAATATTGCTTCATGGGCTACAATACAGAAATCCTACCCCTCCTTGGCCATCACATTGCTCTTACTTGCTTCATTATAGTCTCTTGAAACTCACGTCAGGACTAGGGTCTCCTTGAACCATGTTTTTAGTATGACTGCTTTGTAAAGAATTGTTTCTACCTTGCCACTTTGCAGCTTCTTCAGACAAGTGACTGGTCAAATGTGAAATACTAAGGAGACAGATATAATACAAAACCAAGCCTATGCAAATATTTTGGTACTTATAAACTGAGAAGGGCACTGATATTTTACCTACCTTTCCCTCCTTTTACGTTACTTTCTCATCAGTTATCACAGCCCTGTTATCTTAAAATTAGCAAAAAAAGTAAAGTCTCCAAGCATGACTGTGGCCTTCTACAATGGGAATTCTACCTCCTCAGCTGCTTTGTTTTGTAAACATTTTTTCTTGTACAGAACTACACAAAGATATTCGTGGTGTATTGCACAATACTTTTTGAAAAAAATAGAGGAACCTCAATTACCTGCTTGATTCCAATGAATAAGCACCCTTGTAGGAATCTCAGTAATCTTGGCTTAATATATAATTCTTGTCAGAAAAGCTAAGGTGGTAGGGTGTACACAGAAAAGCCTGAGAAACAAGGTTAAATTTGTAGGATGCTGTTCCAAACCAGTGGTGCCTCCTCATTCATAATCCAGGAACCAGGTCACAGGATCTCACTGAAAGAAGTTGAAGAATTTAGGAGAGAGGAGGAATTATATGCTCAAGACCATAAAAGACTAGAAAAAGACAGGCAAGAATAGGGTAGATAATCTTGCAAGATGGATAAAACAAGACACAAGAAAGGAATGAAAAATGGTGTGTGGTATAATGGTTTTCAGCCAGATGATATCAAGGATAAAGGGTCATAAAAGGTAATCAAATGGTCCTACACCACTCAAAAACACATTACAATTTAAAATTATTAAACTCTTGTTCAGCTTTAGCCATACATGCTTGCCCTTCGAGATCAAGTGTTTTCTGTCAAGATCTCAAAATGAGCACCAAAATATAAGACATATAGCTTTGCCAGTGTTATCCTGGATGCATATTTTACCGTTTCAGTAAAAAATAATGGATCAAATGAAAAATATTCTGATACAGAGAGTGGCTCAGTATCATCCGTGCATCTTCTTCCATTCTTCACTACATTTTTTTTTGTTAATAAAAGAGTTTAAAAAAGGCTAGAAAAGTAGCTGGAATGGTTGATTCTAATTCACCAGATGTACAATGCTTTCAGCTGATTCTCACAGGATAACAAGAGAAGAAATTTGTCAGCCTGTTTTACCTAATTAGCCAGCAGATCATGCACAGCAGCCAGGACAAGGGTCAGTATAGTTGCCACCTGCCTGGGAAAAGCTGTCCCAGTGACCTGGCTGCTAACACTCTAGGGCAGAGTGATGATGGCTTCTCAAACTCTCTTACCGTGGCTCTTCAACCTTGCATAAAATTATTAAAGATTCATTGCACACAGATATTCCACCTCCCTAGCAAGTACTCTACCTGCCAGGATGAAACACCCTTCCAAGGGACTCTCTGACCAGATTAATATTTTAAATATTTTACTCAAAATCAAATAGCTCTGATGAGTAAGATCAAGGAAGACCTGCCCGTATGACCCCAAGAATACATTACTGTGGACCTCCCCCAGGGGCTTGGGATCTTTTTACACTCCCAGCTGACAATCAGCTATGAGTAAACCTGAGATGGTGTCTCTTTATCAGATTTCCTAGCTACTAGTTTATGGAGTCATTGATATTAATTTCAGCCAGTTTTGCATGAGAGTGTCAGTACTTCGTACACAGTGGAATAAGATCAAGGGGAGACCGAGGGCACTTCAATCAGACCATCCCTCCCATGAGACGCAGAAAGCAAATTAGAGGTTTTATAAAAGAGTCTGAGCTGATACAACCAGCAGCGCTGAGAGTTTGCTCTCAAGATAAAACAAACATATACCGCCTTTCCCAAACTACCAGATAATTTCTGCCTTAGCTTTCACCTGTACATCCATCTCTAAAAGTAAGAGTTCAGGCTTCAGCACCAGTTCCTGGTGACACCACTGTTCCCCAAATATTCCACTCTGCCACCTGCATCAGCTGCTGCATCTGCACCACTGTCTGACTGCAGCTGAGCTGAGACCCAAGCAATATTTATTACAAGTCACAGACAAGCCCCGGCCAGCTGCTATCACCCTGGAGAAAACAGTGCTTGATCCAAAGTCTACTGAATTCAATACAAAGACAGTTCTGTCATTTGGATACAAATAAGAAAATGCTTAGGAGGAAAAAGAAATGGTTTATTTTGAGGTATCCTTTTCCAAAGCTAAATAACTAAATGAAAATCTTAAATACTGCTGAATCAATTCAAGCAGAAACCATTTCCAACTGACAAGTTTCTCTCTAACTCTTGGACACAGAGTTCTTTCCATGTTAAAGTTGCAGGAACACTTCAAGCCACCATCATCCTTACCCCAAACCATATATGTGGGTTCTCAGATACGTACTAAAATTGACAAATTTTAATGTTGGTATTGCAGACATTTTGACTCCAAGTTATGACAGGAAAAATGCGTAAACATGTTTTGAAATTAAAGCCTTTGCAAAACAGTGAATTTAGAGCTACCTGGTGCTATGCATTTTTATCCAAGCACATCAGAGTTTCTAGGAAGGACAGTCTGCCTATTTTTTAAAACATGTTTTGTTCCTGAAAGTAGAAACTGACTTTGATTTGAATCTAGCATGAGGAAGCCAGAAAAAAAATGAAAATAAAAACATCCTTATTCCTCCAGTTTTAAATTGAGGCAAGAACCATGGTTATTTTTGTTCTTTCGTGCCTAAAGCTCTAGAGGTATTGTCAGTGCCCAAAGATCGCTTTTTGTCATGATGGATAAACTCCTGGAGCAATTACAGTGACAGCTTCCATGTAGGAGAGAAAATATTCTCAAACTCTTGCTTATTCATAGACAACTTTCATCATTAAATTACCTTCTCCTCTGTATCTCAAAAGTCTAGGACATAAAACTATGTTGAAAATCAACAGTTAGTTTACTACCCTATTTTACTTTCCATTCTTTTCCAAATTTATTTCAGCCTTAACAATTTCAGTTAGCATATTACAGCATGATTGAGATATGGCAGATTTTTATTTATGGTATACAGACCATATAAGATAGAGATAGTTTGTCAGTAACCACTATTTAGGTTGTGCCATGGCAGAAGTTACTCTTCCTATCCAGTTCAGACTGTCTAAGACTCTAAGGAATAGTTGCTGACTGGTTCAGCCCCAGCCTGGGCTGTGAGGATGAAAGGATTTGATGTATCCCACTACTCCACAATCTTTCTGGAGCATCATCTGTATAAATACTTTCTGTTTGATTGGTATGGTATTTTGGAGAGGTAGAGCAAAAGCATGTAGACTGAGATTGCTGAATTCATTTCACAGTACAAAGATGAGCTTTGTACAGTTTGGAATATACAGGCCATTGGTTTCTTATGACTCACGCAGACTGAAACGCAATGTATTGTAGTAACAAAAGTGTAGCCTGGATAATATTAAAATATCTTATATCACAGATTCAGGCAAAGTATACTTCAACAAAGAGCATTAATTAAAATGTGCATTTCTGAGTTACTTAAATGTGAGTGATCCAGTCATATGCATCACTGACATTAAGACTACTTCCTAGTGTCAGTCATAAATGGTGATGTCATACACAAAACTGCTTTTAAGTGAAAAATTGTTGTCCTTCTGTTTCTAGATAAGTTTTATGCAAGCATGCCTCACAGCAAAATCATGAGCTGGATTTCACTGTCAGAGCTTTTGCTTCCAAACTTATATTTATTAGCCCACATATAAAAGCATGCATGAAAAGGAGCTGACAGAGCACAGTGAGGCATGAATTTCAAGTATATTCCAGAATCAAAGGTCAGAAGCAGATTTCCTATTTGAGTAGCAATTATAAATAGCTATCAGAGGTGAAATAGATTGAAATACTGGGTTATGTTCTGTTTCCTGTTGGTTACGAAAGGTTAAGGTTCTGAAGGAAAGATGAAAATTCCCTATTTCATCTCTTAAAAAAAATTAAATGCTTTCCAAAAAGGGAAGAAATGAGGTGCCAGAGTACTTTCTTTTTTCCCCCAAGAGAGGTATTCACAGACCCAAAGATTTTAAGGCCAGAAGGACAGTCCAAGGACACCTTCCTATTCACGTAGTATCTATTTTCTTCTTCCATGTCAGATACATCAACACACACTTCACACCCCAATGATAAACTGAGACTGAGCAGTAGATGGCAGCTGATGTGCACCCCGTGGCCTTACTCTCCTCATCACCTACAGCATGCTGAGGCTGTGCAAAATTTCTGGGTCCTGAAAGCCTCTTCTCAGAGTAGACAAATCCAAGGGGTTTTGGGGAAGGACCTCCAGGACTGTAGACTTCCAACTATATGTATTGCTCTTATGATCATAACTTTAATACCCAAACCACAATTTTTTTTACGTCCATAGCTCTCACTTGATTTTCTAACTCTTATGACTACCCTTCCTTGGATTCCACTCTTACTTCTCTTTCTGTTCTTCAAGTCAATATATCACCCATGATTTCTTTCCTTTTCCATGTTTCCCCTTCATCCAAAATGTACCTAATTCCACCATCGTAATACCTGAACTCAGTAATTATTGCTAGAGGGAAGATGACAATACAAACTACTTTCCTACTGCCAGTACATTTCTTGTAGTCTTTTACTTCTTTTCAGCAAGAATGCTCGGGAATATATATAGCATTGAAAGGATAAAAGAATCAGTCACTATCTAGTGTGAAAATCCTTGTGATATGTGAAATGTTTCATTAAACAGCCGCTGCAACTATTCCTCACTTTAGCATTTAGGAGAAATAACACAAATAGAAACATTTTGCTTAAGCCCCCAGAGCTACTTTGGCTTAATGCTCTCAGCAAGGATCTCTGGATACGGGGTTTATCTAGGTGACATCATTGAGAGCCAAAGAAGGATATTAAACATATCCTAGGTGATTTCCTCTGAACAGACTTTATGTGAAAGATGATAAATAGAGCTCTGTATTTTGCACAGGAGGTTGCAGCAGGGGCAGTGCTGACAGGCTCTAGGCTTAGTGCCAAGGTATTTATTTACTTGTTGTGTCATGACAAATATTAAGCCACAATCTGAAGTCTCACTGAGCAACCAAACCTCGGACGGCCTGGCATAGAGGATCTTGCTGTGTCTCTGTGTCCCCTCTCCATGGGCATGAGGGGACAACTGTTTCATCAGTGTCCTGACTGCCAGGGTTTATATTTCACCATGGGGATGAAAACTATTGCATTTTTTTGCCAATTAATAATCCAAGTGCTTTTCCTGGGACTGTCAAGCTTACACGGTGCTCCACATGTCTGTACAAATCCAAACTAAAACATTTTTGACTTAACAACTGAAATATATGTTTTAAATATTGAATAGCTTTATTTGGGAGGATTATTAGCTTAGATATCTGCATACCAGGAAATGACTTCTTTCAGACATTTGCTAAATAGAAAACAAAACAAAATTTCACAGATTATTAGTAAAACTACATGAATTACCACTTAATCAAGTGATGACAGACTGCTGACTGCAGATGTTACCTTTCATTGAGAAGAACTTTGTAGGTTACAGGAGTAATTCTATTTCATAAGAATTATGAAATAGATACTTAATGAAAAAAAAATGGTTCTATCTATTTAGAGTAATTTACCACTTTGGTTTGTGTTGCCCCTGACATTGGTTTCACTGGGATGCTATAAAAGCGTATTTCGGTATGTAAGTTATCAGCCAGTGAAAATAATACATCATTTCTATTGCATTCAAGATTTGAACAGTACACACAGCAATATTGGGAAGACACCAGCATTAGGCAGGTGAGCTTCTGTACAAATCACTGCAGAAATGCATGCTGAATGAGGCTGTGAGATGAGGATGCATACTTAAACCACTGCTGAAGGAATACAAAAGAGGACAGATCCAAATTATTTGTGCACATTTTACATACTCAGACACTGGGTTGTGAAACAGTAGTTGAAAATTTATATGTAGCTTTTTTGGTCACGTTTGATTGAATTGCTGCTTTTAGTCACTTCAGTAATACCTTGGCGATACACTGTGCTGCCCTACTTACCAAAGAGACAGGCCATTCTTTTCTCACAGCACCATGAGGTGACATTTCCCAAGCCTGATTTCCCACGGCTTCCCCAGAACCACCACCATAGTTGATTTTGATAAGCGGGAAGAAGAAGGAATCAGACCTATCATCTTGAAAGGAAAATTTTACTCCCAGTCCCCAATAAGTAAAAGCCATTTTACAGGTTTTGAAGGAACTGCCTGTGTGTTCTGAATGACTTACAAACAATGGTCAGGAGAGAGTGAGATCTGTTTTGCAGGGTCTGAGATTGAGGTGAGCCTGGGACAAGAAATCGGCAAGCACCACTGTTAGTTCTATAGTGTCTGTGATGCAGTTCTGCAAGTCTAAACACAGAGGTTCTGCACCATGCAATACAATCGGAAAAGCACCCACTTGTGTCCATAAATCTACCTGAAGAATGGTATTCAGTCTTGGAGCTAGCCTGGATGTTAATCTGCGAACACCGTGAATTTACATCTAGAGTGAGTATAGAAAAGCATCAGGATGAAGGAGGCTGGCACTTTCACCAAGGGGCTGTGGGGCAGCTATGCTGCATTTCTTACTAAATCTCTGGCTCTGCCTGGTAACGCAGGAAGGGAAATGAAGGCTATGAAATAGCAGGGAAGTAGGAAAAACAACAAGCTACAGAGTCTTTGTTGTCAAATGTCTGCTGACATTGTTTTCATATTCACAGGAAAGCCGATGGCAGAAGAAAATTCTAACTTTCCACTAGCAGCAGAGTGTCATTGAAGATTATTATATCTCCAGCTGCCTTTGGTGTGCACCACTGTTTTTCTGCCTGAATTTCAGTATGTACTATGGTAGTGGACTTCTCCAGCCCTCACCGGATTTGATTCCAGAAACACTTGTTCAGTCAGTAACCTTCAATTATCTGTGATTAAAAAATGTAACTTGTGTTATTGAGTCTTTTACTTGTCAAATTAATGCTAATTATGTTACATCCCATTTCTTCATCTGATGGCTTCTTCCCACTTTGCACACAGAAGAAATGTTTAAAAATAAATAATTAGAAATATTAGCTGCTAGAGGTAGGCTCCGTCTGGAGTAGTGAGGCTGTAAAGATACTTTTGTTAATGGGTACCAGGAATTATCTGATCTCTCAATATTTGGGATTGCATATTTCATAGTGACCTCACTACTGAAAGCCATTTGTGAGGAATTAGGAGGAAGATTCCCACAACCGTGTGTGGGGGTAGTATAAAAGCACAGAAATAGAAAAATGTAATTCAGAGGGGATAAGAGACAGGTGAAAAGAGATGAGTTAAATTAGACAGCATTTCTGGATAACAGAGGAGCTGAACAAACAATGCAAAGCCCTCTGGCACCTGTTTTATGTGTGTGACTTTGTCTTTACATTGTAAAATTGAGTTCTTAACCCTTCTGCTTTTTTACCCCTTCACTGTAGCAAGCTAAGTGAATTGGGACTTACAGGAGATACGTGACAAGCCAGTGCCATTGCAGTTTATGATACGGCTCTAACTGTCCTGCCGAACTGTAGGCTGCAGTTCCCATCTCATGCCTGTCCATGTAAAGACAATAACATGCGCCAGGCACCACAGATGGGTCAACAGCTGGCACACGTGAGTTTTGTGTATCTCTGAGAATTTCCTAGCCAACCAGATAGCTTTGGAAAACATCCAGGGAAGGCGTTAGAAAGCTGTCCAGTGCCATTGATAACAAGAAGAATAATGCTCCGCAGAAGACTTGCTGCCAGAGGAAAACGTTGGCATGTGATAAATATCAAAAAACTTGCAACTTTTTCACAGCTAGCTCACCAGCCAAATGTCACCCACTTCCAAGGAAGCTCTCACAGCTGTTTTATAAAAATAGAAAAGATATTCACTGACACTAATAAACTCCCTCCACAATAGGCTCAGTACTTGAACCAAAGCCAATGCTAACACTCAACCCCCAAACCTGACCTTGTGTCTTAAGTCACTGACAGATTTGATAACATCTTCCAGCTGAGAGTAGGATATTTGCTGTAAAATTTAAAGACACTAGCAGTAACGTTCTCCATGAGTTTACTGTTTCTTTTGAAATCTTAATAGTTCTTGACTTTTTCTGTCACCAACTCAATAGGCAGAGGCAGAGGAAAGGGGGCAGTGAAGTTCTAGGACTATTCAACACTATCACGTTTGAAATTTTTCAGACTTGGTAGGTAACATTCAAAAGAAATGCCTGAAAACTCAATGTTCTTAGTCTTCAGGACATATGTCAATCCACACAGGGGGCCGTCATTTTCATGCAAATTTTTTCCTTATAATCTCTTAGTCCCTGATGAACATTTAATTACTATTATACTAAAATGCATGGAAAGTGAAGCTAGTGAGGGATGCAAACATATGCATATGACACAACATATGCTCAATGTAATTTTTCACGAAGTCTGTCTATGGTCCAATAGCCTCTTCCAAATCAATCTTGGGGAGTCTTCTTTGACAAAGTGCATCACAAAACCTAACTACATTTCAGCAGATGGGTCACTGCAGTCACTTTTTCTCATATTGACACCAACATCTTGCTGTGCAGTAAGCACGTGGAGTGTTTACATCTTGCATTTACAATATATTCCCCAAAACAAAGAGTCAGCCCATTGTGTATATTTGTACAGTGCCTTGCACAGTAGAGCTCTGGCCTCTAGATGTTACTACAATATAAAGAATAAACAAAATCTCTGTTTTGGAACATCCAACCATTTACCAAGCACAAAGTAAGGGCCTGTGTAAATAGTATTTAATTAATAAGCATGTATTTTTCATAATAATAGCAGGGTGCTAAACCAATATTAACCATACTGAAAAGAGTGTATTTTGCTTGTACCCAACAGCACTTAATTCAGGTGTACTGAAAGGCTCCCTTTATCAGAGATGTTCCTTTTTTTTGGTTTTTTTTTTTTTGGTTGGTTGGTTCTTTCAGGTGAATAGCATGGCAGTGGAAGTTGCTTGAGGTATTAACCGAGCCCTGATATAATTGAGAGGGGCTGAGACAGAATGTTCTGACAAAAGGTCCTGAACTCCAGAACTTGCTTTTCCCATCCTTCCATGAAGCTTGAATTAGTTGACCTCTAGGTCATGCTACAAAGGATACCTTTTCTACCAGGCTCTTTCTGGGCAGTCAGGATGAGTAGGTTGTGTTGGATGGTGGGCAAGACCTCATTTTCAGTACTTTCAGAAGGCTTTTATATTGTGGCACTTGTTTTGACTTGTGTTTTATTTCACGTGCTTTCTTGGACTTTTGGATACACTTGTTTTTCACTAAATCAAAACAATAAATAATAATTCAGTAGATTGCTGTTGAAACGGCAATACTTACAGCAGTTCTAGTAATTTCTGAACAGTTTGTTCCCAGCAGAAGTAGGTGGGAGGAGGAGGAGGAAAGGACGGTCTGTCACTGACTGCTGTTGTGGAACTGAATTTTCCTTCGATTGCCTGCCCAAGCTGACACTTGCAGCTGCCTCATGTTGTTGTAGTGGACATTACACCAGGAGCGCTCTCCAGAGCTGCAGGAGAAACAGCATCACAGTCTCTTAACTCAGGCTCACTTTTACATGCCAAGGAAATGCAAGAGAGAAATCCACAGGAGACCAATTCCAGAAATAGCTTTCTACTGTGTCTGTTGTTATAGTTCAGTTAAAAACAGGTCTGATTCTGGAAAGCCATAGCTTGTCCTTAGCTCCTAATAGTATGAGTGGGGACTGTTCAAGTTTTGTCTGGGTCCTGTGGCTTGTTTGTCTGAGCTGACTTTAAAAAAAGGTAATGGTACAAGGTCTCCTGAATGAAGACAAAAAATTCTGGTGCAATAGATGTCCTGCCAAAGTTTGCAAACAGAGTTGAGCTTAAGACAGATAATTTTGTTATGTAACACACAGTCAATATGTTTAAACACTACAGTTCTTATTGTATGTTGTGATGTGTAGGCATCCACTCTATTAATCAGACAGGGAGCCAGCAAGAAGAATCCAACATCTTTATTCTGTGATATCGAACTACCAAACAACACTTATACAAAATAAGCTCTCCAATGTTTTATTTTTTCCATTATTTTCCTTTTTGGTTTGGAGTTTAACAAGATGAGTGTCTAGTGCAGTCCTTTCCAAAACAGAAAAAGTTTTTGTTTGTGAATAAATTAAACACAATTTGAATTGGTTTCCAATTCCTTTATATACGAGCCCTTCTGAAGTCACTCTTTATCTAGGCTGTTCTCTGTCTTTTGCTCTGTAAGTATACTACTTCAGTGTAGCTGACACTCACCTTAGTGGGAATGACATAACTCAAAAATACAGCATGTCCCTGGTTTTATTCCATTTTTAGGACAGCAGACAGATTCACAGAGTGCTTGGTGTGAGTTGGGAATTACATGGGCAGTAGAAAACTTCTGTCTCTGACCTCAAGAGAAAGAAACTGCTGTGCAAATATTTCCTCCCTCTAACACAAGTTTTACAGCATCAGGACATATCCAACAAAGCTTTGACCTGGAGTATATCTTTAGTTATTTCAAGAGTTTCATTTTCTTCCCCCAGTTTTGGGAAGAAGAGTCAAGCATTACCCACTCCACTGCTGCTCTTTTTATCTTGTGCGAGCCCCTTACTTAACTAAGAAAGCCATATAGCATTCTCCAAGTCCCAAAATAGCAAATCTTTAAGTAGACCTGTTAAAATAAAAATACATATATACCATCATGCCACCAGAAACATTATGAAGAAGACCTGAATTTTTAATCTGAGTAATTGAGTTTACAAATTTTCGTGGTGAATGGTAACCAGATTGAGGAAGGTCTTTCTGTTGATGCAGTTCTTGAAACCATGACCACTTTTTTCCACCTGGTAGCATCTGCCTCTGTGATGTGCCCTGCCTCCACCATGATAACTGGCAGTTATGCTGCTGCAATAATTCTCCTGCTCCTGTTGGTGAAGAATGATCTCTGCCCCTCACATCTGAACCAACCAGTACTGAAATGTGGGTGCCCTGCTGACTTGTCCTAGTTGTGTGGTGTTCAACAGCAATGCCTCAACTTGTTCTGAGTAAGAAAATGTTGAATTAAAGATGCTAATTATTAGACTCATAAGTGACCAGTAGCATTTTTCCCCAATGGTATTTCATACAGGCAAAAAATGTTTATACTTGGTGGAAGATTCACAAAGTGACAATCTGAAGCACAACTGGCTCCTGCCTGAATAAATAGCTGAAAGACAGAGTCCTATGCATCATATATGCAACTGTGGGAAATGGGACTATGGTCTAAGACATAGGCTACCTAAGTGAAATGCATGATTCCATGATGATCAAATTCATGATTCTATGATTCAAAAGGTGTACATTTAAACCAAAACATCTTCAAGTAAACCAAAAACCTCCTATCACGCTGAAATAAGAGGATTTCATTGGTGTGAGTTCTGTCATCTGGGGAAAGCCTAACTATAATGGCACAATTTCCTTATATGGAATAAGGTCATTCTTATGAGAAATGTCATATCCTCAGGTTATAAGAAGACTTTTCCCCTCCCATCTTCTCAGTGTCACTAAAGTCTGAAGCAACCATGGAAAGTGAGGATGGAGTACTCATTCAAACTTTTAAATGACCAACCAGACACTGCCTTCCTCTGCAAAAAGCAGCTGTCTTTTGTACCATTTCTCAAGGAAGCTAGACATTTTCTAAGACCTCTAGGAACAAAAAATAACCCCATCCAGGACATTTTCTTATACACAGATTCCAGCATAAGTCAAACCTCAGGGTATGGTGTGAGTTGGTTTCTCAAGAGAAGAGGATTCATGAAATGAAGAAACAGAGAGACAACTAAGAGCGTAGTACTCCTCCCAAATCATCAAGCATCACCCTTTGGTTCAGACACAAACAAAAAATCACTGTGTGAACAATAAAAGTATGATAAATTTACCACAATGTAATAAAAATTATTGCAATAGTAACTACTCCTAATGTTCAGAAAATTTTAGGCTGTATTTCTTTGGTTGTAGATCCAACCAAGACATTAGTCTCCATTGTTTTTAGCTACTGAAGGCTGTCAAAACATTATGAATTTATCCAAAATACAAACAAAAATTAAATCCTTTCTTTGTTGTTGTGTGGCAGTGGAACACAACTTGCTCCCACTTCTCTCTTCACCAGCTTGAGTCCATTTTTGTTGCACAGTAAAAAGTTTGGGGAATTTAGAAGCCCAAAGAGTCCTGTTTTCTTCTGTATGAAAAAATAACCCCAGAGATTTAAAATATTACCCGTGGGACTTACCAATTTTGAATGCATCCTGGAGTAGAAGTAAATTTTTAGATAACTGTGACTTCACAGAAAAAAAAATCCAAAACATTTCTGTGGGAACAATACAGCTTTCAATAATAAGAAATTCAACCACATTGGCTCCTTGGACCCACGGCCCCCTCTCCAGTACCTTTACTCAGACCCCCATACACACACATGCACTCAGATAGAGTCCTTAACCCAGGAAAAGAGCTAGGAAAGAAATTTAATAAGAAGCCAGGACAACCTGGGAAAAAGACAAGAGCACTGGCCAGCCACCTATTTACACAACTAGTTCCTTTATTCCCCTTTATCCATGTTTTCCCATGCTTGTTCCTTCCCAAACCACCTTAATCACTCCTTTTCCAACCTATGGTTCCTCCAGTAAACATCCTATAATGTATTGCGTAAAAGGTCTTCCCTGGTATCTCATAATGAGCCCATACCCTTTGGCAGTGACCCCTCAAACTATAGATGATCCCAGGATAGCCTCTCCCAAGGACCCACAGTGGTAGGTGTCAGTCCCAGCCCATAGGGCTGAGACCCTCCTGGAATTCCCTGGAGGGGCTGGGTCATGTACTTATGTCTCTGGTTGGAGTATTGGATTTCCTTACCTGCCATCATTCTTCTGTGCTCTTTTGTGGACAGAGACCAGCTTCCTATCACACAGCCTGACAATACTTAGTATATAAGGTTGGTTGGGTCCACAGATTACTCTTAGTAGAGCTGCTCTTCACCCGCGTTCATGTTCCCCTTTAAGCAGATACTTTCCTTTGTCGAGTTCCTCAGAGGATGATTGTGGCTAACACTGACTTATGATTATGAACAAGACAAACATAAAGAAAAAATAAAAAAGGGTATTTTGGGTTGTTTTTTTCTTCCTAATTGAAAACGTTCATCAATCAATTCAGGAAAGAGGGAGTAGGTTAAAAAAATGCTTTCTCAGAGATTTTCTGTATCTGAAAACAGATGGCAGCTGACATGATAAAGCTACAAACACCCTTGTTTGGTGTGCTATAGGCATACCATGAGGAGCTCTGTCTCAGAAGATACACTACACCATACCAGCCTGCACGACAACAGGGTTGAACAGCTGATTCTTTGAGTTGTGTCTGCAGTGCATTGTGGGGTGACAGCTAACAGTCAAGTTTTCACTTTTCTAGTGAAATCTTCTCTTCCTGCAAATTTCCTTTTTTGCAGCCTTTGATTTTTGCTAGTCCCTTTTGTACCATCTATGGTCTGTTCCTCCATGTTTACCAGTCGCTCTGCTGGAAATCGTTACAAGCACAGATGCTGAAGGGTTGGTGTAATTCTTCTATCATTCTAAAAAGAGACTGAAGTCTTGCTTCTTATGCTTTGGCAGAAGTTCAGCAATTACTGCAGTGGCTAGCCGCTGAGCCAGGGAAATGAGACAACTGGGGAAAGTAGGTTGCTGCAATACAAAATGAGAATTGCCAGGTGATGAAGGCATTCATTGGCCAGCTACAGAGAGCAGAGTGGTGCCCCGGGCCTCTGAAACCACTGAGAGTTCATAGTAGTTCAAACCAAGTAATCAGCAAAACCATCAGAACTTTCCAGTATAAAAAATAAGCCTCTGATAGTCCTATATGATATGGCATCCAGTTTTCAGCAACTGTAGTACCAGAAGAAAACCTCACATTTTTCACTAGCCCTCTGGATTGTGGCTGGACTGCAATTCATGCTTTGGTCTAAAAGTCTTTTTCATTAATCTTTTTTCTTGGCATTTGAATAAGGATTAATTCCTTTATATACTCAATAGCCGTAGTTGCACCATGGGCTGAGACAAGGTAAGATATCTTTAGATCAACATAAACTCTGAAGCTATAATTTTAAAAAAACTTATTTAAGAAATAACAGTGGATTTTCTGTAATTCATTGCTCTCTTCTGAATGTTGACTGGAAACTGATAAACCAAGAAACCAAAGCAATCAATGAAAAAACTCTGATGTTTGCTTATGTCTTGACTCCTTTAGCCACTTCAATGACTGTCCTGCTTTGGAAGGAAATGCTCCATCTAACATAGTTAGATATGTTTTATTATTTTTACTGCATAGTTTTTGGTATCAACAATGCTGCTCCCACACTAGATGTGGTGCTCTGCCATTTTGGGCAGTCATCTGCATTGCAGCAGCATGAGTTAGAAGTTAGTTATGAACTCAAAACTGAGAACTGGGGTGATATTGTGTAAGGTAAGTTTGATCATTCCAACATACCTCACAGCACCACCAAACTCTGCACAAATGCAGACAAACTATAAATATCACATTTAACAATTTGTCGGCACTCTATACTCTCCTAATGCCTAAAAAACCCTTTTGTTAAAAAGTCTGCATGGCAAAACATAAACAGAGTAAAATAGTCCAAACTCATGTGATTCTTTACCTTGCACTGAACAAGTATCTGTCACCTTATCTTTCCTCACTTTCTCTTAACACCCTCAAGTGTGAGGCAATAAGAATGATTTTTTCTGATCAAGTATGAAAATGTTGTCATTTATAAAAACCATGTGATATAGTATCTTTTTTTCCTGATCTGGAAGTAGAATCTGCTTTACTTTCTTTTAAATGGTAGCCAAGCTTTGGGTTTTGTTCACTTATAGTCTGGCTTTCTTTCCATCAAGACCTAAGACACTTTATTTTGTCTATTTATTTGCTTTATTTTAATCACATAAATATAAACCTTTCCACCATATTTCAGCGAATTTGCATTGAAAAATCTCAATTGCTTCTTTTTCCAACACCCATTTTTTCTTGGGTTGCAATACTTGTGTACAAACTTTATAAAATGTCTTTGGTCTACCAGTGAAAGCTGAGGGATCTGCTTGTTCAGGCACAACCAATTGAGATTTCAAACATTCTCATGGGAAAATGCAAATTCAATCACTTCACAGGACCACATGGGCCAATGACCTGATCATAATCTTTGTGAAAAATGATATTCAGAGACTGTTTTTAATATGTACAGAAGTTTCATCTCTCTCTTTCATCATATTCTTTCCAATACCTGAAAGGTGCCTGTAAGAAAGCTGGGGAAGAACTGTTCACGAGGACAGTAGCAATAGGACAAAGAGTAATGGTTTTAAACTAGAAAATGGGAGATTTAGGTTGGATATTAGGAAAAAAAATTCTTCAATATGAGGGTGGTGGATCACTATAACAATTTGCCCAGAGAAGTAGTGGAGGCCCTATCCCTGGGGATATTCATGGTCAGGCTTGATGGGGCTCTGAGCAACCTTCTAATGAAGATACCCCTGCTTACTGCATGGGGGTTGGACTAGATGACTTCTAAATGTCCCTTCCAACCTAACACATTCTTTGATTCAATGATTCTTAGCTCTTTTTGATAGAGTGTGCGCATATCACAGGGCTTGAGCCATGAACAAGGCTACTTCCATTCATACAAATCAATATCAATCACTGTTTATTGATGGTAAAGTTACTACTTTATTTTATGGAAACTACACAGTTATGTGTCTAGGATATCATATTCTACTACATTTTTATACAGAACTATGAATGATCATTTTTAATATTTTTTTTATATTGCTTGGGGAATTATTGACTTACAGTTCAAGGCAGTCTTTCCTCACATTTGTTTTAAATAATAGATTTTGTAACTTTTCTGTAATGCAGGAGAGTAGCTGATTATAATGAGACTGCAAACTCTGAGGGCAACCTACCCCATTACAGAGAAAAGCTGATGGATGTATTAAGTCACCAATTCCATCAGGAGCTTCTCAATGATCAGGAGATGGGGAGCTGAGGGGAGTAGTTGTGCACAGTGGAAACAAGGGCGTATTGCTAAAAAACAGTTTAGAAGAATAGTACATGATAAAGATGTAAACACGGAAGCCTATGGCACAAAATGACATACAGCCAGAAGAAAACATAAAATGCAATCAGGGAATGCTCTGAAATGCATTAGGTGTGATAACTTGATGGGAGAAAGAAGGACTTATTACTTAAAGGAGAAGGTGAGTTATTGAAGGTGGCAGGGAAAGCTGAAGTGTACTTGCTTCAGTTTGGTTGCTTTATTCTCTATAAAGAGATTGAGATCAGCCACTTAATGCAGTTAATATTAATAACAAGGTATGAAGCAAACAGGCCATACTAGGGGAAAGAACAAGCCAGCAATATTAGGATAAATTAGATCTTTGCAGTTACCATTCCCTGATGAGACTCACTTAAGGCGACTAGTTTAGGCATTATCCTTGGATGACTTGTGAGGACTCATGACATTCTTTGACACAGTTTCTCACAGCATTCTGATTGAGAAACTGGCTACCATTAGCCTGGACAGGTGGACCCTCTGCTGGGTAAAAAACTGGCTGGATGGCCGGGCCCAAAGTGTTGTGGTAAATGGAGCTAAATCCAGCTGGAGGCCAGTCACAAGTGGTGTCCCCCAAGGCTCAGTCCTGGGTCCAGTCTTGTTCAGTGTCTTTATCAGTGACCTGGATGAAGGGATTGAATGTTCTCTCAGTAAGTCTGCGGATCACACTAAGCTGGGAGGAAGTGTCGATCTGCCTGAGGGTTGGAAGTCTCTTCAAAGGGATCTGAACAGGCTGGATCAATGGGATGAGATCAATGGGATGAGGTTCAACAAGGACAAGTGCAGAGTTCTGCACTTGGGACATAACAACCCTGTGCAGTGCTACAGGCTTGAGGAAGAGTGGCTAGAAAGGTGCCTGGAAGAGAAGGACCCAGGGGTGTTGGTTGACTGCTGACTGAATATAAGCCAGCTGTGTACCCGGGTGGTCAAGAATGGCAATGGCATCTTATCTTGTATCAGAAACAGTGTGGTCAGCAAGTCCAGGGAAGTGATTGTGCCCTTGTACTTGGCCTTGGAGAGGCCACACCTCAAGTACTGTCTTCAGTTTTGAGCCACTCACTACAAGAAAGACATTGAGGTCCTGAAGTGTGTCCAGAGAAGGGCAACCAGGCTGGTGAAGGGGCTGGAGAGCAAACCTTAAGAGTGGCTGAGGGAACTGGGCTTCTTTACCCTGGAGGAGAGGAGGCTGAAGGGAGACTTTATCACAACCTACAATTACCTAAAAGGAGGTTGTAGAGAGATGGGTGTTGGTCTTTTCACCCATGCAACAGGTGGTAGGATGATGGGGAATGGACTCAAGCTATGCCATGGCAGGTTCAGATTAGACATTAGGAAAAAAATCTTCACTGAAGGGGTTATTGGCCATTGGAACAGGCTGCCCAGGGAGGTGGTTGAGTCACTGAGCCTGGATGTATTTAAAAGACGGTAAATGAGGTGCTCAGGGATATGGTTTAGTACAGGACAGGTATGGTTGGACTCAATGATCTCAAAGGTCTTTTCCAACCTAGTGATTCTTTGTGAATCTGGGATTCTATGACTCAGTGGACTGAAAAAAGGGAATCCACTAGTATCTACTAGGGGAAAAGGGAAGAAAGACTAAAGGAAATAGAGACCAACAGAAAATGTAACACTGATGGCTGGAAAAATACTAAGTGCTACATTGTTAATCAATTTGTAAAAACCCCAAGAATACAAAAACAATCAAGTAATGATGAACAGCTGATATTTGTAAGTCAAACCCAGGTTTTAATCAAAAAAACCTTATTTCCTCTTAATAGGACAAATATCCTAGAGGACACAGGGAAAATGTACGTACAATCTATTTTGAATTCAGTAATGCTTTTGATCTGGTTTGATGTAGCAAATCTATAAACAGACTGAGAAAATTACTAGAAACGTGTAATTAGACAAAAGTGCCTGAGTCAGTTATTCAGTTACTGAATTTAACCTCAAAGTTGAGAAAGTATTTTTGCTAACACAGTGGTCACACCTATCCCATATTTAATATCCAATTATTATTTCTGACAGTGATATAAACAATGGAACAGAAAAACTTGTATCTTAAAATTGGCTATGACACCAAAATAAAAAGCAAAGATTTTGGAAGTGGGATAAAAAGTTATTTTGGTAAATTTAAGAAATTCTAAGCACAACGCAACAAACCTCTAAAGAAAAAACAAAACAAAACAAAGCATAACAAAAAAAAAGAAAGAAGACTCCAAAGAGATAAGACGCAAAAGATTATTCTAAATTGGACCATTAACTCCATGTATGGGGTTAGGGATCAAGTCATGGGTCTAACCTAAAACTCAGGACAGACATAAGGAGAAACTGTCCAAGTATAAAAATCTTAAAACATCACAATAGGTTTTTTTCAGACAGGCTTCATACCAGAGATTTACAAACAATTTTGTCAACATCTGCCAAAAGCCATGTCACTATGTGTAATTTTGCCTCAATGTGTGCACACGGACTAAATGATCACTTTGTATGATACCAAAATCAAGCACTTCCCCATTCAAATATCTATAGCTGGTCAGCTCTGGTCCTAAAATGATTCAGACCAAAGCTGGAACAATGTTGAGACCACGATATAATACAGTACATCCTATCTGATATTTATTTTTCAATACTGCTTCAATCATACTGCATGATGGGCATCAATAGTTTTACTAGAAAAGCACAAAAGTTACCCTTCCACCTACCTGAGAGTAGATCTCAAATTAAAATTGTTCTTTGAATATCTTAACATATTTTTCCTTCCTAAAAAGTTTGAATGAGAGCAAGATCTACACTTCTGTGTTTCAACTGTCTCTAAAAGGAAAACAAAAAACCAATCAATCATCAACAAAACCCCAGACACATTATTCACAAAAGAAAACTAAATGCTATTTCTGGGGAGAACAAACAAGGGTTTTAGCTGTGTCCTTTTGCATCCTGTATCCTAAAATTTTAAGGTAAGTTATTAAAATATGTGTACTTCACCACAAAATTTCTAATGTCAAAAGCTGTGTAAACCAATAGTAAGCATCATCTGGGATCCTCAAACTCAGTAGCACAAGCTATTTCTTTGTAGCCTGTGAAAAGGCCATCCTTGTCCAACTCCAGCTCAGTAAAACAGGCTTTAAGAAACAGAATGGCATACTTGAATCCCCTAGAGATTGGTAACTGCATGATTCCTCTGTTTTCTGATGGTCACTGAAGTAAAAATAACTTCTCAGAGAAGCCATGCAAAATAAGCCATGCTGAGTAAACTCATCAGAGATATTTGCTTAATACCTTAGGTTTAAAAAAAATAGTAATACACAGGAGGGCTGCAGTCCCTGTCTTCTCTGTCAACAGCATGGGAAGGTGCATTCAAAGGCAAAATATTAAGAACATTTCTCCACTGACTCACCAAAACACATTTCCCTCATCTCACCCCTTAACAAAGCAAAAGGCAGTGCTACTCTGTACTGTGGGACCTCCATTTTCTGGGGAAAATATTAAAAAGTAATGACGATGCTGGACCGAAATAATGCATTAGGAAGACAGATAAGATCGTTCCATTAATTCATCTGCATACTTCACACAGTCACTTTAGAAAAGTCCCTTGTCAACAGTAAGAACTGTGGGGTAATTTTTTTAATCTATAATTAATCTCAAATAAGCCACTGTTTCAGAGAAAGATGACCCAAAGTGCCTATCAGACAATTATTTTGTTCATATTTGAGTAGCTGGGCAAAAAATAGCATTTTTTTCAAAGCATAATGCACATTTTAATGATGTCATTGCATATCATCAATGAATATTTATCTTTAAAACAATAGCTAGGCAGAGAATAGGACTATAAAGTATCAAAACTAAAGTGGGGGAAAAAATAATCTTGCATAATAAATATGTACATATGCACAACTAACTCACAACCCTAGAGAAAATTAGAACTACTTCTATTTCCCTAACCTCCTCCCCTCCAAGGAGAGTCTTGAAATTTTAGTTTTATGTATGATTTGTTTATTCATAATTTTCCTTTTTTTTTTTTTTTTTTTAAACTGTGTTTTATAATCCCTCCCTTTGTGCTTTGACAAACAGCTATCAGCATAACAGTGTTTGGAACTGAGTGAATGCCAGGAAGCAGATGCTTGAAATTAAGTTTAGGCAACTAGAAATGGAGAACAGTGTGTTGGCCACAGTAGTTGCCATTTAACCCTTTCTTGACATCAGAGCTGTGATTTCATTTTCTTTTTCATGCAGAAGTGTTAGCTATAAGGACTGGTACCATGAAGTGAAATGCTGTAACCCTAATAACTGGGAGATCAGGATACAACTCATGCTTTAAACCAGTAGCCTGAGTCACATCACAGAATCACAGAATCGTAGGGGTTGGAAGGGACCTCCAGAGACCATCGGGTCCAACCCCCCTGCCAAAGCAGCTCCCTAGCTCATATTGCATAGACAGGTGTCCAGACGAGACTTGAATATCTCCAGAGAAGGAGACTCCACCCCCTCCCTGGGCAGCCTGTCCCAGGGCTCTGTCACCCTCACTGTGAAAAAGTTCTTCCACATGTTGGTGTGGAACTTCCTGTGCTCCAGTTTACAGCCATTGCCCCTTGTCCTATCCCCACAGACCCATCAATCCAAGTGCTGCAAGAGATTTTTGTTACCTGCTCACTTCAGCTGATTTTCATTACTGTGCTGAATGTCTATATCCCAGTGATGCTGCATCAAAGTTTTTCAATGGATAGTCCACAAGAATGAACTTAAAACTATTTTATTTTATTTTAGTCTGCCATTGTCCCTCACTTACTCTCACACACACTAGAATCCACCACACTTTTCCTTGCTGTACCCCTCTTCACTTCTTAACAAAACAGCTAAAGGAATGACAGTATCTTCTTGCTATAAAATACATCAGCAACAGGAAGAATTCCTCCTTTAATCTGTCATCTGCTTTTAAGCAGAAAAGAGAGATTTTGTAACATGTCTTGAATAACTTTTGTTCACTCAGATACTATGAAGGCAACTCATCCCACTAGGGATCTTATTATATAGTTTCTCTTTCCTGTGAGTTTTTACGGAGAGGACACAGAGGGGAAAAAATAGTTTTACGCTGCCATGGTCTATTAAGGACAAATCAGCAATGAAAAGAAGTCATTATTTACAAATGTCCAGGAGAGCATCAACAAAGTTCAGCCACTTCAGCATTTGTGCCCTATCTGATGCTCCAAAGAGCTGATACAGTTATTTCTAGTCTGGGGGTTGGCTTGTGTCACTGTTTTCTTCCATCTCACACTGATGCAGCTCAATAGAAGTCCAGTCACGATTTTTTTGCATCACTGGTTTTGCAGTCTTAAGAAGATATAACAGTTGCAAAGCAAACAACTCAATAACAAGCAACTAAATAATGATAGAAAACAACTTTGGGAGCAATCCATTTACTGATTTTGGTTTTTTTAAGATATTAACTAGATAACTTAAAATTGAAATAGCCTTCAGTTCTAATCTTTCTTAGCAATTTGAAGAAAGCAGTAGTGTTACATGACTATGACACGGAAAAAGATATTGCAGGCCATCTCCCTGAAAGCATCGGGAAGGTTGGTGGTTTGTTGTTTGTTTGTTTGTTTTTTCACCACACAAGTCCTAAACCCTCAACCTTTCTGCTATTATGCTAAGTTCACCTGTAGGACCCTCCCCACTCAAAAATGGCCCTTGTGAGTAACAGATAGGCTCATTAGCCTCTAACAAATTTTTCACAGGTCTCAGTGCAGCACCACTAGCCATTTGTACATCCCCACTCCCACAGGACTATGCACATGACAACCTACTGCTTGTCTTGCCCAGGACAGAAGCAAGTCTAGGAAGAGATTCCACAGATTTAGACACCAGTATTATACATACTACAAATCACAACTTCCTAATGGTCTTTATCCATCTGTTTAGCCCTATAAGACACCTGTTTGTAAAGTCTTTGCCTTCCTCTTCCTTTCTTTTCAGAGTTCTTACCCTTTCTTGTCAGTAATTCATGATAGAGTCTATCATCTGCAGGAAGCAGGGGAGAGAAAATCCTGAGCTGAAGAGGTATCACTGCAGTATGAACACAGAACATGCATTATAACACAAGGCACCTTATGATAAACTTTCATTTAAAAGACAGGTGCAATATTTGTATCAAAGAGCAGATTTTAGCAAAAATGGTGTCTTACAAAACATGTCTGCTGAAGACACATCCTTCTGCCCACCTGCTAAAAGAGGAACTCAAGTCTACAAAAGACCCAAGAGAATCATGAAAGAAGGATCATCCTGTAAGAAGGGCCTCAGAAATAAATTTTAAACAAAAAAACCCAAACAAATAAATAATTTTTCATATGTGATTAAGGGAGCAAAAAAGATGCTTGCTCTTCACATTCCCTAAAAAAGCAGCTGTTGCCAGAATTAGTGTCCAGCTTTTGAGTGCCATAACTGCACCTGCAAAGGCAGGGTCACGGGCACTGGCTCCTCCTTACTTGATGGGCCAGTAGGACCGAAGAGGCTGAGCACTTATGCAGAGGAGCAGAATAGTCCTGGCATCAGCTGGTACACCAGTTGCTTGAACATCATCATATTGCAATATTTGGAAGGTGATCTCCTTTGCTTATTCTTCATGCCATAGGAGACACCTGAAACTAAACAGTGTTGCAGGCTCTATGAAGCTAGTAGATAATTTAAAAGTGGAAAAGACAATCCCAAAAACTGGTAGAAGTTTGAGAATTAATAGTACAGTGATTCCTTGCAATCCACACACAATTCTGGAAAAAAAGTCATGAGTTTAGCTGTCAGGAGAAATACATTCCAGATAATAGGGAGAGTTAAATCTTCCCATATATTTATCATCTGTTTCACATAGATCAATTAATCAGTTCAGACTTTTTGATGGGTGAATGAAGGAATCCTGGTTCAAACTTTAAGCTTCTGTTTCTTAGAAGTGTCTATATTTAAGAAGACCCTGGTTACTGGGAATTCATATTTTAAGAACAAAACAAATAAGGCTGATAGCCCAAACCAGACTGGCACTGGATACTATTGGCAAGAACTGATTCATTTTATATATTTTATTACGGATGCGTTGTTTGGTGGGACTATTTAGTTCTTACATCAGTAACAAAGTGAACAAATAATTTTAGGAAATATGCAAGTACATGTAGCAGCTTTTTGTAGGTGATGCTTCTGATTTTGTGATTTGGAGTAAGTTTTAGCTTCAAGAAGCAGCACTAGTAACAATAGCAGAGGTAATGAGACGCTGCTGTATTGGCTAAAGTTTGTACAAAGTGTCCAAGTGAAACTGTGCATTTCCTTGAATTGTATTGAAAACATTAAGCATAAATGACCTAAGTAAGCCTAATTTAGTTTATATACACCCATTTTGCAGTTAATGAATGTGTTATTGGCCATAGATGACATACACATACACACACACACACAAAGTTAAATAAAACCAATGAATTAAAATATTATTTGAATAAACAATGTAAACAAAGATGTGAACAAAAGAAATATACTTTTTCTGTATTTTACATATGATCCTCTAAGAATCAAGAAGAACTAACAACTGCATGATGAAGAAAGGAAATTAAACTGGGTGTGGCAGAAATGGAAATCAAAGGACATCATAATCACTTAACTTACAGCATGGCAAAACCAGTCTGCTTTAAGTTCAGCAAAACTCAACTGAATCACCAGCCAGGTCCTAAGCCTGGGCACATGCAGGCTTGCCTGTCCCTGCCTGTCTTTGTGCTTGACCCACCCTACTCATGGCCAATTTAATCTGTCCCTGTGATGACTGTCTCCAGCCATATCTCTTGGATGCACATGGACATCCACTGTGGGCAGTATGTCTCCTTGACAGGTACCTTAGTCATATATATTGCAGCCGTGTACATCTTTGGTCCCATCTGCTTTAGTTCCTGACAGGAGCCCCTGGATGGTCCCCACCCCTGGTTCATCACTTTACATGTCAGAGGCTGTTGATGGAGGCTGTTACAGTCCTCAGCTCTGCCCACCATGGTCAGACCCCATGGGATGGCAGCCACTAGGGAGTGTCTGACTCAGATCCCAGCTTGCATGCCTTTAGGAGCACTGGGTGATCACTATGCTCTCACAGTTAGTGTGGAGGGTGAGAAAGATGGTGAGGAGAAATCAGCCGTCTTCACTCAGAGCCCTAATGCAGAAGTTGCTGCTCCAGAGTGTAAAGGGAGATCCTGTCCTCCGCTCATCCTGAGCAGCCCCCATGGGGGACTCTCTCCTAGGCCCAGGTCCCCAGAGTGCAGGATCTACCCTGACTGCACCTCCTGACTACATCCTATCCCCCCTCTGCTCCCATGGGGCACCTTGATATTCAAAGGACAGCATTCAGAATTAAACAGGGATGCCTCTGGTGTTTTGGTCATTTATGGTTTGTAAAATACACTGAGTATTTGACAGTTAGGAGAAGATGGAAAGAAGCCTTGTTCAACATGTATTTATTAATACCTCAATTTCATACACTTCAAGAAGATAAATGTACAGTGGGAGCTAGGTGATGAAGAAAGACAGTTTTGATGCTACTACAGCTTTTGCTAATGGAATCCACATTGACAATCCAGCAGAGAGATTAAATAAAGAAATAAATTTAACCTATAGTCTCCATCCTACACCTAAAGGGAGTTTCCCCATGTCAAGGCTGAGCCATTTGGGCCATAAGGTTTTTTGAATAACAGCTGTTCATGTCACTACAGCAAATTAAATTTAAAAAAAAAAAAAATTATGAAAATGACTTAAGAGTGCTAGCAACTGGTTGTGGGGGGGTGGTTTGAGCACTAAAATCATGCCAAGAAGAATTCCAATATTAGTTTATCATCTTGGAATACTTTTGATTTCTTTTCTTTTAAAAAGTGTCATATATTTAAAGGAAAAATGAAGTGGTTTTTTTAATGTATGACTAAAGGTACTGAAAGTTATAATTATTCGCCTCACTAGGTAATTTTATTCTACAAAAGGAACAGCTTTTCACTTTCTACTTAAGCTCTCCATTCTTTTATCACGTTCTTCTCTTCCCATTTCATCTCTCCCCATATTATTCCACAGTACTGTTTGTCCATTCTCCATTGATACGATTCTTCTCTTTTTCTCCTTGTACTTTTTGCTGTCTTATTTTCCCTTCATTTCCTTAACACCCTCCCTCTAGAACATTATCTGATTCTCTATTCCAGACCCTGAAGGTAAGAGAGAATATCTGAAGAAAGGAAGACTTTCTCTTAATCAAGGAGGATTGGGTTAGAGATCATTTAGGTAAACTCAACACCCACAAATCCATGGGCCCTACCCACAAGTGTTGAGTGGCAGATGTTATTGCTATACCTCTCCCTCATCTTTGAAAGGTCATGAAGAACAAGAGAGGTACCTGAGGACTAGAGGAATGCCAAAGTCACTTGGGTCTTCAGAAAGGGCAAGAATGAAGACACAGGAAATTACAGGCCAATCAGCCTCACCTCCATCCCTGGAAAGATGATGGAAAAACTCATCCTGGATGTAATCTCTAAGCATATGGAAGAAGAGGTTATCAAGAGTGGTCAACATGGATTCACCAAGGGGAAACCATGCCTGACCAATATGATAGGCTTCTACAATGGCATAGATGGCTGGATAGATGAGTGGAGAGCAGTGGACGTTGTCAACCTTGACTTTAGTAAGGCTTTTGACACCATCAAAAATAAAAAAAAAATAAATTTTTAAAAGCATAAAATCCTTATAGGTAAGCTTAGAAAGTTGTTGCAGTTTTGTGTAGCTGTGCTGCTTCAGTGGCTTTTGTAAGCCATCGTTACAGCTTTCTGCAACCCCATATTTTGAAAACATTTGTCCACTCAAGGCCAAATTTGAGACCAAGCCTATCAGAGCTGGTCATAGCGTCTCTGTGAATCACATATAGGAGAAAAAATAACTGCTGGCAGGCGCACTTTGCCACCAGAGCGGGAGTGAGAAGATGTAACAAGCTGCACAGACTCCAAGGCCAGGCC